>JAWNOB010000042.1:0-42500 GCA_035046265.1 Drosophila bunnanda | reverse complement strand
ACAAGTAAACTCCCTCTTTACACAACCCCTTCGATAATTGAACATTCATCGAAACCTGAGGAGGAGAGTATAAAAAATTTCAACATTAGTGAACTGGCAAGAGAACGTGTTTTGGATAAGACATATGGTCCTAGAAAAAATGAATATGGTCAATTAATGCTTGGTAGTAGTCATATAATTGTTTCAAACAATACAATTAAATTTGATGATGGAGAAAACTGGCAACTTACAAATGGATTATATTCTTTAATATTTCATCATCTTCCACAAAATTATAATGCAATTGAATTGGAAATTTATAGACAAATTTTAATTAAAACGAATGTCTATCGAAGGAACTTTCTTCCAAATGGACAGGTGAAAGGAACAAGGGCTTTGAAGTATTCGGAAATTATTAAGCCTCTTTTAACTAAATCACCTATTGCCGAATCTACACCAAAATCTAATAAATCAATGATAACTGGGACTGGATTCATGAGACTTGATATGAATAAGCCAAATTATGTATATTGGGATGATCCCAATGAATTGGTTGAGCGATTACAAATATTAATGGCATCACAATCTGCAGGAAATACAAGTCACACAAATGAAATAACGTCTATAATTGAAGAATTAAGAGAGGATCAAAAAATTCATTAATATACTATATATATTTCGTCATTTATGAAGAAACGAGGTTATAATCATTATGTCCGTTGACAAGTTAGGACGCTATATACATGAAAAGCAGAGCGCTACTCAGTTAAAACGATACGAGAAAACAGGACCAGGACTCTATCTAGATACGGATGGCAACTTTAATATTCAAGGGAGACGTATTAAAAATGGTGGTTTTCCAAAAGAGAATGGTGATATAGTTATCAAGGAGTATGTTGATCAGGCTATACACGAGCTAAGATTTTCTCTAACATCATTGATTTCAAAATATCAAGAAGAAACTGGTCAAAGTTTTGATGGTCTTGAGGCGATTGATACTGATACAGAAGGCAACTTTAATATACATAACAAAGGTGGTCCTCAAAATGAAACTGTAGCTGACAAGGAATATGTTACAACTCAATAAAGAGCCTAAGGGATTCAATTATTTCTCATCAAAAAGAATTCATTCTAACAATACCTGATGTTGCAACTGCAGATATTCAAGACAGATTGGATAGACTTGAAGGAGTTATTTCAAGCATAATTGAAAAAAATTAGATTTTCTAAATAACTCATTTTTCGTTAGAATATAGTGTATTATAATATAAGTCATTTAATGTAATTTTTGTTTTAATTTTAGTTTGTACTTAAATATGAGTAGGCGGGGTATTATTAATGAATTACACGCTCCATCGCGTAAACATTTTTTACGCCGTAAAGTCATTACAAAGGGTTTTGATCATTTATTTCAAGTTCACCTGGTAAAAATGGGTAAGTATACTTCATCAAATAATGGATATCGGTACCTGCTAACAGTAATCGATACATTTTCTAAATTTGCTTGGGGTGAAGCAATTAAATCAAAAAAAGCAAAAGAAGTAAGTGAGGCAATGGAAAAAGTATTCAAGGCAGGTGGTAGAGTACCTAAGAATCTTCAAACAGATGATGGAAAAGAGTTCCTTAACTCTCAGTTTAATACATTAATGAATAGATATTAAATTAATCATTATTCAATTATTGGAGCACAGAAATCTTTAGAATTGTAAAAATACAAAATACTTATCCCACAACATACTTACTTGAAGATTTAAATGGTATTCCTATTAAGGGTGGATTTTATAAAGCACTGAAAAAAACCCGTTTTCCTAATGAATACCTAGTTGAGAAGGTGCTGAAAAGAAAAGGTGATAGAGTTCTGGTTCGCTGGCTAAATTTTCCAAAAACTGATGACAGTTGGATTGAACAATCTGAAATTTTGTAATAATTGAAACACATGGAGAAATATATATTTTTTTTTTGTTTTTTTATTTATTTTTTTTTTTTATTTTAAGTATTTTTAACAATTTTATCTTTAGTATTATATACATTAGACTTTATTTTCTAATTTAGTAACTTAGATTTAAACATTTAAACAATAAAAAATAAATTAAAATACAAGCTTAAAGCAATTGTTTTATTTACATATTTTTTTATTTTTATTTATAATTTTTAATCAGTTTTTGGTTTCTTTAAATAGTAATCTGAACTAAAATGTTCTATAAGGTTTACCATTTTTTTGTGAATCGCACTTTCATTGTCTTTTAACTTTCTTTTAGGATAGCTGTAATATTACTGCTTTGAGAGCTCTCAATTTGGCTTTGCCAAACCCTTGATCGAGCTTCCAAAGTTGACATATCCTCTACAATTTTTTGTTCAACTGTTGAATAATGACCTATCGCCAGAGTTGAAACTCCATCATCACATATTATTCGTTTATCGTCTTTATTGTCTAATGTAATTTTAGTTATTTTTACTGTACTTATATCATGTCCTCTAGATCTAAAAATATGCATAGAATCAGATTCTTGCTGACCAGTAAACAAACAACTTGTATACCCATCAAATGTTATTTTTTGTAAACAACTACGTTTTATACCCTTGTTTTTTTTTAACACACTTCTGAGGCTGATTACCTACACTGTCCGATGTGTAAGCATAAATTTTTGAACGCAACCCTACAAATTCTGTCATTGATCTACCATTCAACTCATCCTTGAAGAAACCTAACCGTTTCTTATTACACTGCACAAAATTATACTTCCTAGCCAATTCATTTGAATAGTCAGAGGTATCAAATTTATACTCAACATCATTTATAATGTCTGAATACAAATCTTCCGTTTTTATTGAATAAATAAATGAATCGGTGTCCATATAATTCAGTTTCAGTGCTTCATTAAGTTTCGGTTTCATATACGAATAATGAAAATCATACTGTAGTATGCACATATATTGAATACCCACTGTACCGAAAATACTTACAGTGCGTAACACTTTGTTGAAGTGTTTACATATTTCAAGTACCGGTCATAACCCCTAAGTGGCCGAAATGTAATCCGATCGTTATGGCTAGCCCACACACAGGAAATGCTAGCGTCGGCATAAATGCAACGAACGGATAGCATATGCATACCCGTCGCGCCTACACTTGAGAGCGCATAGCAATATATATATAAGTATATAGATACATAGCCGTCTCTCTGCCGCTGCCTGCGAGCAGCGCAGCTATGAGACCTAGCTTTAATTAGACTTAAAGAATATTGTAAAAATCAGAGACATTTCGATCATTGGAGCGGCACCATTGCTGCTCCAACTAAATAAAAATACAAATATAAAAACCTAAATCTTTTAAATAAATTGTTAACTTAAATTACCCCAAACCAACGACGAGGAACAACGAGGGATATACTTCAATACATTTTCTATTTGGATAATTCTAAAATTACGAAATCCAAGTATAATGGTTTATCACAAACGTTTCGTAATTTTTTTAGTTGAATGGCATACAGTTTGTCGGTAAACTTTGTTGCGCTATGAAAATTGGAACGACTTATTAAGTCCCTCGCGCATAACCTTGGACGTCCGCCTTGTGGGCCAATGGGTGGAGCTTCCTATTCAGTGACTAGACGCACATCAACATGCTTCTCGCTATTCTGTAAACATTTACCATAAATGGAGTTGTTTAGGAGCTTAAAAATGTCCTTTTCAATAGTATTTTTAGCCCTGGTTCTATGCTCTGTGTTAATATCAATATATATTTTCAACCAGGGCTTCTGTTTAAATTGAATAATGGAGTGAATCTTTTTAAGCTTCAATCCATTCAACATACACTGTTGTAAAGTTCTATAATGAATAATATATTTCTCCTTGTCATGGAGATCTGCTATTAATTTTTTTAACATGAGAATTTATTGTGGGGAGCTTGTTGGCTGGACAAAAAGGAAGATCGTTGTGTAGATCATGAAGTGAGTATGGATATTCTAAGTCAACCTCTAGAATATACCCAAACTCACTGTCCTCGATAATGTTGTTAACGTTAAACGTTTCCAAGTCATTTGATTCCAGCCACTTAAACTCCCCATAGGGTAGGGGCTCAGACATCGCCCAACCATACAAATTATTAGCATCTACATACATTAAAAACTCAGACTCTTTTGTGGAATCAAAATCTTTAAGGTATTTGTGGTTTGCCTTGGTATACCTATGGCTACTTTGTACTAAACCCCCTCGAATTCCACACTGAATATATCTAATCATATCGATATCTGTGAGCAATTCGAGGGTTATTTTTTAGCATTGCATCCCAAGACAAACCAGGAATTGTGTAATAATGAGGAGGATCAAGCTCATGTATTTTTAAACAAATTACTCTAAAATTTTCAAAAATATCGGACAACAATAAAACATCAGTTTTTAAATAAAGTTCAAGGTAGTCTTTAAGTGATTGACACTTGAAGTGACTCCAAACTTTACACGCGTGTGCGTAATCAGCCTCAGTACATTCTGTTTCTGTCAAATGACTATAAAAGTTTTCTCGAGATGGAAGAGAAGATTCTTCAAGTTTTTGAGTTGAATCAAAATACTCGTAGGGGAAAACACTTTTCCTACGAAGAAGGGAAAAATCTTCTTTGTTTGGGTATTGACTCTTTAAAACATTTAAATGTTCATCATTTAAATTACTAGCCAGAGTCTCTAAGAGAGTCTAAAGAGTCTAAAAATCTAATTTCTAATGTATCATTTCCTACAGGTTTATATTTGGAAATTGCAATATATAATTCCTTGTTCGTTGGAATTACACGAATTTCACCTTCGGTTTCCCCGAGCTCTTTCACAAACAAATGTACATCGTTTTTTGAAAAATTTTAAAAAGAACACTGGAATGAAATTACCAATTTTAAATTTGAGGTTGCACTCATTATGAGCTGCACCTCGAAATCTACCTGTAAAATGACAGTGATCCCGCACTTTGTCATTAAATAGTTGACCCTTGCAAATATGACAATTAAGTGAATCGTTGAATTTAGAAATATCCTGTTGGGTCATGTGTAATGGTACTATATTAGTCATATGATTCTGATATATATCGGACAAATCGGACGTTAAGGAGTCAATAAAAGTGCGACTCACATTCGCACCTGTCTTTAAAACTAACATATCTAAACTAGAATCAAATGCACACTTTATGTAGTATGCAAATGATATGGGTACATGTTTATTAATTATTCTAGTTTTTTCACTTACTGCTACTGACATCGGCTCTAGTATGCATTCAAAATCAGCATACACAATGAAGGGCACCTCCAGCTGGCGATTGAAATTGGTGTACTCCAGCTCTGTCGCATTGGGATGTGGTGGGATCGGTGACCACACTGCTACATATTTCCGCATGTTTTTCTGCTCTCTCGTTATTCGTTGAATAACTCAAGCATTTGTTGCAGAAGAATCGTTGCATCCGTCGTTTTCCCAATTGCGAAGACAGTAATCTAAAAAAGTAATTTTATAATATTAATTAGTATTTAATTTATATTTATATATTTTTACTTATTTATTTATTTATTTATTATTTTTTTTGTTGTTTGGGTTTTATTTGTACTTACCTTGACATATTTCTAATGTAAACGTAATGTCCAGGAACGTTAGCAGTTGGTCCATCCAAAAACAATAAATTAATGTGGATAGTCTTTTCCACTCCATCCGAATAAAGTGGGCCAATCACTTTATTTTTTTCCTCATCAAATCCAAACACATTTAAACTAATGTGTGGATTTTGAGCTGTGAAGTTTTTCACTTCTTTTACTTTCACTGGGAAATTTAGGCCGGTGAAATCCAACATTATGTTTCCTTGAACATAAATTACAGGTGATTTTATATCCACCCTGAATGTTGAGCATCGCTGCGGCTTTTCATTTTTAGAAAAGCTTGAAAGAATTGCCCACTCGTCATTGTTTTGGACATTTATAACTGCATTTTTTTTCTCAAGATTTGCAGCCAACTTGAAATATCCAGATCCTTTCAATGGATCACATTTAAATAAGTTCATTTCCACTCTGAGGATGCGAGTTAGAGTCCATCCGCTATCCCTTTCTTGGAACTCGCTCATTTTTACTTCAAGTTCCTCTTTATGGAAATTGAAATAGGCAATTAAATTGGATGCTGACGTAATGAATGTCATTTTGCTCTGAAATGACTTTGTCTCCACACGTGTATCATGCTCTTTCACAAGCATGTACTCTCCAAAGATCTCAAAATTGACTTTTGAGCAATGATGTGAGTTCAGTACTCTTTCCATATGAGGGAGTAATGCAAGACCTGCTTCATTAGGGATTCAACAGGGTTTCTGACGGCAGCTCCCTCATTCACATACATGTACTGGAGGATTCGTCCCTTGAATCCATCCAGAATTTGCTTCACGCAACCATTCACATGTTGTGTGGCAAACAATTTATGGGCTTCTGTGCGGATATGATTTTTCCATTCCACACCCCTAGGTAAATCAATCTTACAATATTTGCAGTGAATTCCACTGTTGGAGGTGATGGCGTTGTTGGTGTTGTTGGCGTTGGAGGAATTCATTATGTTGCTTTTGTTGGATTCGATGGTGGTGACGATGTTGATATTATTTTCTTGTTTTCGTTGATTAATTTGTTTTGGCTTTCACTTTGTTTGTTTGTTTTTTATTTTTTGTTTATAATTTTTTGTAAATGTTTATATTTTTTGTTTTAAAATGTTTAAATTTTTTATTTTGTAAATGTTTCACGTACACTTGTTGATATGTTGTTATTTTTTTGTTTTCGTTGGATGTTTTTGGATTTCACATTGTCTGTTTTTTAAATGTTTAGTAAAAACTTTATGTTTATAATTTGTAAATGTTTATATTTTTTGTTTTAAAATGTTTAAATTTTTGTAAAACTTTTCACAAAAAAATTTTAAATAAAATGAACGCGAAGACCGTCGTGTTTGAAACGTTTGGAATACAAACTATATGTGAAACCTAAGTTTCTAGGACACTGCGTTTAGGTCCTATAGACTCTTTCACATGAGTTTGCAACAACAACAACTTGACCGCATTGGAAACAGGTTGTTTTATCTTGGGTGGTGACAATATGGTTCATCCTTTATACACAACACCCATCCCATATGTTAGACTAGGGTCAAGGAAGCATCGAAATTGTGTACATGATTTACCATGAGATGTTCTTACGTTTAGAAAAAGGGGATCATTTTATGTGTGGGAAATCATTCTTGAATACATTTACATATCATTAGGGTTATATAAGGAAGGAGGATCTACTTTTATTCCTCAGGGATCAGACCCTTGGCCCTTGACCCTTTCTTCCCTCCCTCTTCAATGCATTGTGTACAGGCTTCTTGAACGGACATGAGTGCACATGTGACATGTGACCTTTTCCCCCTCCATCCCTTTTTGGCTTGTGATTTGATCGTGGGAAGATGATTGAGCCTGGATCGAACACGTTTCGATATCGCTCCGTCGCATTCGCACTCGTAGCCGTATCGACTGCGTCCTCGCGGCGGTAGCGCATCTGCACACGTTTTCTCACGTGTCCTCACACCATTCAATTAGTGACCCTAATCCATTTTTATTACCCTACCCTTTTAGGGATTGACAGGTGACACTTAACCCTAATTTAATCTAATTAATGACCCTAATTAACGATTAAAGATCAAAGCTGTCCCGCTTCTGAGGTTTTCATACTACTATTGAGTGATTGAAAAGGCATTCAATCTCTCGGACTCAGCGATGGTCTTTCAGGCTGAGCTGCTAGACATAAGGGAAGCAGCCGAACTCTCCTTGCGGCGAGAGCTCAGAGACACCAAAGTAAGGCCCTACTCGGATAGCCAACCGGCTATCAAATCTCTAGCTGCCGTAAAAAAAAAACTCACGGCTAGTGGCAGAATGCAAGAAGGTCCTTAATAGACTTCGAATTTTTTAATTAGTTTATTCAAATTTATTTGTTTAAAAACCGAATCGAGATTTTGTCAAGATTTTGGCAGCGACAACGAAAATACGAGCTCGAGTTTCAAGTTTAATTTTGCGAATCCTCTATTTTTACATGCTCTTGTTTAGGCTAGCTTACACTGCGGTTGGTGAAAGCGAGGCGAATTCGCGAAGAGTGCGAGAGAGATTTATTGCGCTCCCGCCTTCGTCCTAAACTAACATACACTAGACTTCAAGTTTTTCTTTCAGCCTACACCGGCCCCGTTGAACGCCTCCACGGCTCCAACATACTGGAAGCGGCGCCAGCTTGTGGTCGACGACCCTAATCATGCCGTCCTCCCCTGCGTTCGTCGCGACGATCCGCCATAGCAGCCACTGTTGAGGCGGCAGGTTGTCCTCAACTACGACGACGAGCTGTCCCTCCTCGATGTTGTTCTGCTGGTGGCGCCACTTGCCTCGGATCTGTAGGCCCAGAACATCCTCCCAGGACCATCGCCGTCAAAGCATTTGTCTGACTGACGAGACAAGCCGCCATCGCCGCAAGCAGCTGAGACCCGCCTGGTCCGTGGTCCGGGACGGAAGTGCTGGTGCTGCGACGAGGGACCCGCCTGGGAGTTTTCACAGCTCTCTCCCATAGTCCGCCTATGTGCAAAGCCCGTGGGGGTGTGAACGCAAATTCGCATCCGCTTTTGTGCGCACGCTTACGATTGACGTAGCCAAAATCAACATGTCCAATGACGTGGCATGCATAACATGTGACGTGAAAGGCTGATCTTGTTTAAAAGGAGGACAAATATTCTCTTGAGCGGTCGCAAGCTCGACACTTTTTGCCTTTGCATTTTGACACAGTATGGCAGACTTGACAAACTCAAACCTTTGCATTACAGAGAGTAGCCAAACGGGCTGCAATTCTGTAGAGAGTGATCTGCTGCATTGCAATAGCTACAAGTTTGCTGAGGCTTGCTGTTGGAGGAGGAACACTAAAAGGAGCTACGATTATGTGGTTTGCTCAACGGTACTAAGCTTTAGTTGTTCCTAAAGCTTCACCAGAAAGACATGGAATTAAATGGTTAAATTTTTCGATAACTGGAATGCTTTATAAACCAAAGTTTCGACGAGGCTGATCAAGTTTTTAAATTTCGAATAATTTCCACAACATTTTGGCAATGCCAAATTCGGAAGTCGCGAACGAGTTGGTGCTACATCTGATTCTGGAGTTTTGCTACAGGCTGCTGTCTTTATAGCAGATAATAGCGAGATTAATTTTGCCTTGGTCACTATAATAAGTTCTTCCAACTACTTCTATCTGTTCTTGCAATTGATTTGCCATATTAATTGAAGCATTTAAAATTTTTCTTCCTCTAACATCGGAATCGATCCCTGTTTCAGCCGCTCGTTCAATCGGCGAATGGTTCTGACCCGACTTTGGAGCTTGCTTTTTAACTCCTCCAGAATAGATTTATTTTTTGTATCTTGGCTCATCTTGTGCAAATTAATTTAAATAATTAATTACAAATAATAAATAATAGCCGAAAGTTATTTAATTTTTTTTAATCAGAACGACGACGAAAATCTTAATTATTAATAATAACTTTCTTATCAAAGTATAAATTTATTAAACAACAAAAAAAAAAATAAATAAATAAATATAAATATATATTCATTTTAATTTAATAAATATTTAATATTTGTATTCGAAAAGTTTATTAAAATAATTTTTTTGATGAGAAAACAATTTATTTAAATTGAAAATCAAGTCACGCAGTATCAATATTAATAGTGGGTGCTGAAAAGTGTATACTTGGCGCTCCACCAATCAAATGACCGAAAAAGAGTATACTCAACGAAAACAGGGTAGCGCGTTACAGACGGTCCACTAATCTAAGCGCGCCAAACGAAAAGGGACGAACAACAACAACACCTGTACCGGTACACAAGCGAACACGAAAAAGTTCACCGCTGCAGCTGCTGGTATCCGAGGCTTTATGTATTGGTGCGCAAGCTTGGATTAACTTCCTAACTATTAAAGCAAGTTTCAACGAGAGCGAAGGGGAAGGGGGCGACAGCGATTGCAATATTACGATACAATAAATAAAATAAATAAATGTTCATGTTCATGAGCGGTTCAATTTTAATATGTGTATGTATGCAATTTTTTAAACATATATAATTGAATAAATTAATCAAGCAATCTAGCTATACTTATGGACACGTATGTGCCAAGACTTGAAAACGAGGTGCAATATTGCAGCGCAAGACAATAAACAATTAATTTGTCTCCAACTCCAGCTTTAAATTGTTTGCATAAATACCTCTGATTCCTGATGTATATATGTAAATATGTATATATATTCCAGCAGCCAGTTTCCTTAACGGTGGAGATCCCTCGTTGATGGCAGCAATTGGGTGCAGAATTTTCAGAATTTCAGAATTTTCGCGACCGACACGATTATTTTGTTAACTTATTTAGATTAACACAGAAGCGCGTCGCAGACAACAATTACTCTTCAAGCACAAATAAAAAAAATTACTTTTTTATCTGCTCTTTTTGTTATAGATATGTATATATGTGTCACTGTCACTATTTTTTCCCCACCTGGGGGCACCATGAATTTTTTAATTAGTTTATTAAAGTTTATTTGTTTAAAAACTGAATCAAGATTTTGGCAGCGACAACAAAAATATGAGCTCGAGTTTCAAGTTCAATTTTGCGAATCCTCTATTTTTACATGCTCTTGCTTAGGCTAGCTTACAATACGGTTGGAGAAAGTGAGGTGAATTCGCGAAGAGCGCGAGAGAGATTTATTGCGCTCCCGCCTTCGCCCTAAACTAACATACACTAGACTTCAAGTTTTTTTATACATAAATAACTTAATTGCAATCAGCCAACAGCCATCAGCTTAGAAAAATGAGGTTCTATTGACATGGGTACCGGGACACAACGAGATCCCATAGATCGAAAAGGCAGACGAACTAGCCCGTTCAGGCTCGGCAGGCCTAAGTATGGACATTGAAATACCGATCTTCCTAAACGCGACAATAAGGAATGGTTAAGAAAGAGCGAGCACAGGAGGTCAAATGAATGTTGGCCGAGATACGACAAAAACCAAACCAGTGAACTGCTATCCAACAGCAAACGGAAAAACAGCAGCAGTCACCACACGACATTGGGCGATTGGATCGCATGCAATGAAGATGAGCCTGCCGCATAATACAATCTATAGAGGCTGCAAGCAATCTACAGAGCAAGAGACACTGGAATATCTGCTTTGCTTCTGCCCAGTGCTAAATAACACTAGATTTCGCCAGTTTGGTACCTACCAGATGGAGTCACTGGGAAGCATAGGAAAGCTATAGGTATCGGCAATCCTAGGCTTCCTTACTGACTCAGGATGGTACTGAGAGTGATCGAGACTACATATAGTAAATAGAGGTAGTGCAGCAAAATGGAGCTTAGCTCTAATTGGAGGCTCTAGCCTTGAGCCTCATCACTGTAACCTACCTTGGCTTGCATCCCAATTTAAACCGCCTAGAGCGATAAGTAAAAAGTTCTTTTGAATCGATTCAATGCATTTACTATAGACGCCGTACTGAGGGCTCCAAACGCTGCATTCATATTCCAAGATAGGATGAAGTATAGATGTTTATAAGGATTAAGTAACATAGGGGTCATTGAATTCTTTCGACCACCGTTTAATAAATACAATCACACCCCTGGCTCTATTCACCATTAACGAAATATGATCGATAAAGTCAAGTTTTGGGTCCAAGCGGAAGCCCAAATCATCAACTGAATTAATTTTTTCCAAAGAGCAGCAATTCAGCTTATAAGTTGCAAGCTTGGGAATGACAGTGGAGAATTTAATTAGATTGCATTTAGAGCCCTTTATGTTTAATAAGTTTATGCGGCACCACGTCTGAAAATGATTAAGATCTGTTTGTAAATCCGACTGGCAGGCGACGTCTTTGTATTGCATGCAAGGCTTGACGTCAGCAGCGTACATAAGCACTTTGGAGTGGTCATTTAAAAATAACAATAAGTGACCCAAATGGCTCCCTTGCGGGACGCCAGAAGTAACCCTTTGAAGATTAAATAAATTATTCTTAAATAGGACCTTTTTCGTCCTGCCATTCAGATAACTTAAGATCCAATTAAGAAGATCAACGGGAAAACCCATTAAATCGAGGTTCCTAACGAGGAGAGAATGGTTAACAGAGTCAAATGCTTTACTAAACCTTTATAATATAGGAAGAAAGTTCCAAAAGGTTTGTTGATTTTGATCTTATTTGTTTTGTTATATTCATTTTACGAAAGTTCATATGGCATCTATATGACACAGTAGTGACTGATGACTCTTTCACTGCGTTGCAAACTTCTGATTGAAATTATAATACCCTCCAAGGGTATAAATATTAAGCTAATCGTTACGCAAATACAATAAACCACAAAATGTTTAATATTGTCTATGTTCTTCTTTACTCTAATCCTGTTTCCGAAGAGTTTAAAGACTTTAATGAAAAATAATTTTTACATCTGAACTGAACGGTCGTGGTTTTTATTGCTCCGCGCTTAATCTTTTTGAAGGAACAAATTATTTCTCAAATAAACAGTCTTGCAGTGTTGATAACAACATAAGCTTTTGTGGATACAACATGTGAACTGAAATTAAATTTTTATTCAAAATTGATTAATTTAATAGCAAATAAAAAATTCCAAGCAAAACAAGGTTGTGCCTGTGGGTGTTCGCTAGTCTCCAGCAGCAACCTTATTTGTTTATTTGCTGCCCACACCTTTATAAACCAATGCTTACAGTCACACAACTCCAATACACCGAAGAAGCTACACAGAAAACATCACAAAAACTTCCAAAGCTTTTCTTGGCTAAACGCGTGATGGCTCCAACGGAGTCTGCTTCAGCCGTTACATCAGCTAAGAAGAGGGTTTGCGAGAACACTAATGGCGATATAAAAACCGGTGTATCCACCAGGAATGATGGTTTGACAGAAAAGCTAACCGAGCTGATTAACCAGCCATTCGAGGTTGACAATATCACTGCCAGCATGCAGAGCTGAAGTTCGCATCATGACGGTCCTCCAGGAACGCGTCAACACCATGGCCAGCGAGATCCGAGATCTACTTCGTCGGGTTCAGCAACATGAAACAAGGTTGGTTACGCAATGTTGTTCATAACGCATGTTGGGCAACTCGAGTCCCAGCTTTCTACCCAGGCAAATGCATATGTCGCTTGCGATTCTAAATGCACGGCATACCTGTAGTAAAAGGCGAACACCTTCGCACGCTCCTAAGCACTCTCTGTTTTGAACTTGAGCTCACACCGGCATCGAGAGTCAAATATATTTTTAGGGTCAAGCCACGACATAACACAGTGGTTTACCCAGTAATAATAATAAAATTCGATCGCGTGCACGATAACGCGCAACTTCTTTGAGCCGCAGGTGAATATTGTAGCGTTTGCTAGAGCAAATATACTTTTTAGCTCCATCTGGTGTTCATTCCAAAGATGGGGAGCTGGGTTGTCACTAGAGCAAGATTGGTAGTTGCGATGCTGACGAAGAGACGCAAGAGAGCAACAGAGGGTAATATCAACTATCTTCCTTTCACCCACTTTCACATAGGGGCTACCGCCACTTTTATGGCGTCATCTTTTTGGCGGCTGCGGAGTAAAGACGCGTTTTAAGCAGTGTTCTCGAGTTAGTAGTGCAATCGAAAAATACTTGTTAGAGCATTAAATGCCAAGGGAAGAAGGTATTTGCAATTGGCAGCGAGCCGTACCCAAAAGGTGAGTGCGAAGAAAGTGCATACCCAGGCAGATTAGTCATTGTTGCGGATTTTATAGGCAACTGCTTTGACCGCACATAGGCTCCAGAGAGGAGAGGGGGGAATACATAACCTGAAGAAGACGGCGCTGGCGCAGCCCCAATTACACAGGCATCTGGATAACGAGCTGACTACCGATTCAACCCGTCGTTTCCACCCAGCGCAGCAGCGCATCCGGAAAGGAAGTAGCATGTGTCGTAGAGAAGAAAAGTATTTCTGTGCAATCTCGTTCCTAATCGCTCCCCAATCTCTTAGAGCGTTAGGCAGTCCGGTGTGAGTATATAGTGCGTAAGAGAGTTACAGCCAGCAGAAGATGAGCGATCGAGCTTTTTATGCTCGAACCGATTAGGAGCTAGTTTTCAGCCGACTCTTGATTTCGCCGTCGTGTTCCGTCTGTGCCCAGGAAAAGCAGGAAGGCGGAAAGGAAGTTAGGTTGCATTTCTAAAATAACAAAACTATAGAAGCTGACATTAATATTGTACGGCAAGAGCAAGGAGGAATTTTATTTATTTAGTTTCTTATTTACAATGAGAGCTAGAAGAAACATAAAGTGCGGTTTCCACTCAAATGTTCATTTCATCTTCCCCTGCCTTTAGTGTTGTTGTTTTTTGCCTGTGATCTTCTTTCATTTATTTCTTTCTTTCTTTCTTTTCTCTCATTTTAGCGCTTCCATTTATGGATATGGAAAATTGGTGAGTTTCGAATCGAAAGTAGTGTAAAGTGGTAATAAGTCAATTAGTTCGAAAAAAACTGCCAAATATTTCCATTTAAGTAAAACAAAAAAAACGAAATCACTAAATTTTGAGGTGATTTCACTCAATTCGGTTCAAGATAAAACTTTCATATTTTGCTTCGCATTTTTTATGAACTTTTTATTTACAGAAGCGGTCAAAAGTATTTAAGCAAAGACTTATTTTCACGTCAAACTTGATTTAGTTATTCTTTGTTGTTGTTAACCAATTTCTCTGGAATTTTCTTTATCGCTCAGATTGATCTATGAAGAATCAAGTCGAAAAGGAAAGCAAAAGAAAACGGTTCATAAGACAATGGTAAAAGTAAAAGAATGGATGGATGTACAATGACATTTTTACAGATAAATTTTTTAATCTTAAATTTAATTCTATTCAATTTTAATATTGTTTTTAGCAAAAAAAAACCCGTAAGTTACATTATTAAAATTAAAGAAATAAGCTTTGGCGTCGATGGAGTCATTGAATTGGCTGGAATTGATTTTATTGAGTGATATCAAAAATAAAAAGATTTATTTGCTTTTCCTTTTAGCATTGTCCTGTAAACCGACAATTTTTGCATTCCTCTTCCACTCCCTTCTGATAGATCAATCTACGCGATCAAGAAAGAAGTTGTGATGTGCAAATAATTGTAAATTTGTGTAAATACATTTGACCACAGGGGTGCTCCCAGAATTAATGTTTTAATCACGAGTACTAGCCATTGAATTGATTAAACCAACTAAAGAAAATTAAAATTTCTTATTTGAACTTGCCTTTCGATATTCGTGAGAAAACATATTTTGAAAGCCTGTGAATTTTATTTATTGCTGGCAATAAGTTCTATTAATAACTATTATATTTAAATGCCTTTATTAAGTGCAATTTCTTTATATTTATTATATAAGTTTACTGTTTAGGTCTAAGGAATGGAATTTGTTGAAGTTTTTAATAAATTTTTGTAATGCTTTAAATTATTCTGAAAGTGGTTGCGTTGCTCAGTAATGTGGAGTAGAACAGCCAACAACTTTGAAATGGCTTTGAAATGGAAGCTTCGCTCTTTCTAAACGAGTAACTGACGAAGAAGAGCTTTGCACTCTTTAAAGAAGCGATAAAGCTTAAAAGGCTGCATGCTGATTTTACGCGCAGAGCTGTTGTCCACGTGAAAATGCAAGAAAGAGGCGAAAGCTACAGCACTGTGAAAATGCCTGACTTCCCTAAGTTGCAGAGAATGAGAGAAGCTGCTGAAAAAGATCTAATTGGGTGTTTACCGTTCGAATAAAATACTGACTACAACGGCTACTCAACAGTATGTTGACATAATAATTGCTGGAGATTTAACTGACAAGCAAATGCCCGAATCTTTCGAAGCACTTGGTTGAAGTCTTGTTGACACACTTGTCTTACTGACTTTATTAATAACTATTCCTATTCTTTGACTATATTTCTGTTGCAGTTTTCTCTAAGCAAGACCTTATTTGCATGTCGTATTGAGTTCCACTTGACCATATAAAATATGACCTTCTTTCGACGTCACTTGAAAGAAATATACACACTTCTGACTGCATACCTACAATTAGAGCATTTACATTTAGAGCTAGAATATCTTTTCGATAAGTGTGTGGCTCCTCGTCGGGAGCTCCTTAGTCCCGTGAGCTCCTCCGGTTCAACGCTGACATAAAAGCTACCATCAGAAAACGCTATATCGATTGTGCTAAATGGGTTAGGTATAAGACTATGACCCTTAAGGAAGAGTATACAACTTTGAGTAAAAGTGTTATGCAAAAGATATAGAATGCCAAATCTACATATTACAAAGAGCAATTCTGTAATGCCATAAATAATAAAAACAGATGGCATGAGCTACGTAGCTTGGGGATTGGGAAGCAAAAACGGACTGAGAAAGTTAATGACCTAAACGACACATTTGGCAATATACAATTACCTGAAGCGACAGAAAACAAGTACCTGAACTATTCCCCAATCTTTCGCTGGGATACCAATTTTGTGTTTGCATACGGAAAATCACTTTAAATTAAGTCAAATGCTATGGGTTTGGATAATATCTGCCCAAAGTTCATCAAGATACTTTTACCGAAATTTCTACCAGCCATAATTCACATTATAAACACGGTCTTCAGACATCTACTCTTCCCTTGGCTTGGACGAAAGCAAAATAAATAAATAAATTTGTAAAAAGAAACTCTCTTTTAAGCTGGTGTCAATAAGGCTTTCGTAAGAACAAAAGCTCCATTACTGCAGAAATAAAAATGGCAGATGGCAGTCGTGGGCAGATTGGCAAAAAAATTACTTTTCTTACCATTTTAGACTTTAGCACGGCCTTTGACTCTGTAAACTACGAGTCAAATTTCGAGTCATCTGCTCTGAACCTTTTGACCTCGTACTTGAGTGAGCGAAACCAGGCAATTGTGACTAAGTATGCGACACCAACCTTCTAGTCTCTGAAGAGAGGGGTTCCCCAGGGCTTGGTCTCCTGCTTTTTTCATTGTATTTAAATGACATTCCAAATGTGTTGTCAAACTGTCTAGTTCTTATGTATGCCCATGACGTCCAAATATATGTAAGACGTCCCCCATGAAATATGTCTGAATATATTAAAATTTCAAATGACGAGTTATTAAAGATACAAACATGGTCTAAAACATATGTTATTTTACTTAGCCCCAACTCAATATGACTATTCGATACAAAATCTATTTTAATTCCCACTGCTTAAAAGTTGTAGTGACACCAGCCTAGTAATTTTGAGAACAACGTTTAACAGCATTGCTAAGAATGTGTATAAAATCTGCAGATTCGACTACATCACCGAATACGCAAACACCATTTTAGGTATGCCTATACTATCTTGGATCAAACTTAGGGTATTAATTCCACTTCATAAAATTATAGTGCCGCACATCTCTAAAAACCAACGATATTAAAAAAGGAGAAATCGACTAGCAAGTTAAGATTATCACTTTTTAGTTATGCTGTAAATATAATATGTATAGGTAAATGTAATGAAAATTAATATAACCTCGTTGTTTTTAAACATACATATTTATGCAATATTTTCAAACAATGGGATATATACATTTTATACGATAAAAGAGTGTTTTTTAAATTTTGTTTACAATTATTATAACAGATAATAATGTTTTACTTGTTAGTTATTCTTTTCAGTTAACCAAAACGGATCGATTCTTAATGATCCAGTTAATTGTAGCTTATAAAGATTTAGTTTAAAAATTTAGACACCTAGAAAATTGTTGTCAGATTCGATAAATACATATAAACAAATATTAAATATTGTAGTTCGTGTGGTCTGATCGATAACTTACGTAATTTAGATGGATGCTTTAGAAGAAACTCCTCCAATTTTTCACGCTCTCCGAGTTCAAGAACAGCCCCTAACGCCCACATTAGAGAAAATAAAAATATTCGCTCCAAAGCTTTTTCAGATCGTAAAGATATGTCCATTAATAAACCATCCATAATATCTAGCATTTGACGTATATATATAGCTTCAAGAATTTTCATCTTTGCTGTAAGCCTCGACTGTAGAAATACATGTGCATCATCATAGAGTGCTTCATAACATCGTCGAAAAGCATCACTATCTTCGTTCTGTTTTATTAACCAGGCCTCCATGTATACTCTCCAGCTTAAAACAGATGAACTTGTAAATACCATACCGACTCGACTAACTGTAGCAGGTGATGCATTATCGACATTATCTGGTTCAAATACCAACTTTGAGTTATCCGCCATTTTTATTCGATCGCCGTTAGCTAATGTGAGTGTCTTATTATCATCAAGAACAGAATTTAAGTTCTCGATCCACACAGCGTCAACTGGGCCATCCAAAACAATCCAACAGTTTTGATGTTTTGGAACTTTAAGGGAACGTCGCCAAAGCGTTGAAAAAATTCCATCAGTCCAATCGTTTGTGGCTACATCCAATCTTCCAAACATTTGTGGTGCCGTTATTGCTTTTGGATTCATTCGCATTTCTTTATGATTTCTTCCCATCTCTGTAAAGCATCTAAGCATACAAAGGGTACAGCTTGTTTTACCTGATCCAGTGGGTCCCATTAACATAAGACCATGTCTCACAAGAGATGTCTCATATAATTGCACAACTTTAAGATTCCACTCGGGATTATTTACGTAACCCAATTCATCGCATGTCTTTATTATGGCTTTTTGAAGGTCTTTGTAAACATTAGTGGTTAATTTTATACCTGGAAACATGTCATCCACCAATGATACGAAAAGTCCTTCATCTTCGTCAATTAGTTTTGATACATTCATATCTCGTAGTACACGCATGACAATTGTTTCCTCAGTGTCATTTGGATTTGATCGTTTCTGGGAACCTAAAGTACGAAGAACAGATAATATATTACGAAGACCAAAATCATAGTGAACTTGCTTAGACAACTGTTCTTCGCACAATTTGTACAAGGTAAACATTTTCCTTGACAAGACAACATTTTCCTTAAAACCACAGCTGGCCATCTTAACCCTTATAATAATCTGGCGATCTGGGACCATCATGGCTACGGTGCGAAACATTATTTTAAGGTTTTCAGGCAACTCTTGGCGACCAGCGTAGCCAGGGTTCATAGTTATAAAAATCCCAAATTCCGGATTGAGGGAAACTACATCTCCATCTAAAAATATAAAAGTCGCGCGCTTCTCCTTTCTAGCTGTAAAAACGATACTAGGCAAAAATGTAATTGAATAATAGCTTCATATCAAATAAGAAAACCCTAAACTCACTATATTTGCTGAGCTGCAACAGAAAGTACAGGTAGCTCAATTCGATTAAATTCATCAAAACATCCCCAAGAGCCGGACTGTGCAAGACCCTTATAAATGCGTCCCAAGCCACGAAAATCCATCTGGTCTGAGCAGTTAAACACTACTACTAATTTTCCTAACGCCCGACCCATATCCTTCGTTGTTTCAGTCTTCCCAGTTCCAGCAGGACCGGCAGGCGCACCTCCCATACACATTCCAACAGCCTGCGCTAGTGTTATGTAGCAACGATCAGTAAGTGGCGTGATGGCCAACCGTTCTGTTACGCCAAGGTACTCATTCTGATATATAAAATTTACATCTGTTATACCAACAATAATATCATCATTATCTTCATTATAATAAAATCGAGCTTGTTTTTGCCATTCAAAGTCCCCCGCCGATTTGATCCGCTGTATACACAAATCATCAAAAATATCTCGTTGATGTACATGAATGGTTACCATAGTCTCAAATCTTATTCGATCAAGTGACGTTAGATCCTTTACAGTTAAATCAATAAAAAAGTTCAGCAGGACTAAAAATTTATTGTTTGTGCGTTTCATTATTGTCTTATCAGTTCGACATTTGCGTAGAGCATATTCAGCATCTTTGGTCCAGAGAAGCTGTACCCCAACAACTCCAGCTTGACCGCAGAAACTTGGAAACTCTTCAGCAAAATTAAATTCAGGGTCATTTAAACTTACAGACATTGAAGCAAGTATGGTTCGCATTGTATCTTGCATTTCTTTCAACAAACGACCTAACCAAATTTCCACACTCCCTAAGCACTGTACCGTATTTTCAAACTTTACTTTTTCCTTATTCATTGAATTCATAGATTCTATGATGTCAGTGGTTTTTTCCTGAAAGTCTACAGTTGCAATAGCGTCAAATATACTTAAGAGATGAGGTTGTATTGAAGCTGGATCCGAAGCCTGACCTAATATTTCCAACAAAACTGGATCAGAAACAAAGAAAAATCGAGGAAAGAGTAATCGTTTTGACTCTAAATATCCTGTTAAGCTCTTCTGACATGTCTCAAGTTGATCCAGCAGCCAAGTTAAATTTGTGGCTAGTGTTTCATCACCAGTGCAGCAGTCAACTGCGTTAGGTATTTCTCGGGCACGCATCATAATTTTTACATAACTTTTATCTATATTCGTAAAGCGTTTGGCCTCCATGGGTAGCTGTTTGGAAATATCCCCGCCTACAAAAACGGCTTCCAAATAAATCCAAAGATTTTGCACCATGAGCCACTTTTCTAACACTTCTCCTGTGTTTACTAACTTAGATAACCAAAGTTGTATTTCTTTTTTAAAAGGAGCATTATACCTATTTGATGCCAAAGAATTCATGATCATCAAACTATCTTCTAGTGATGCTATTATTTCCAATGTCTCGCCCCCTTTAAGGACAAGTTCTCCTCTATTTTTAAACTGCCCTAATTGTAAATTAACCAACCCCCAATCTGAAATAATTTGCTTCAGCTTGGCTTCAATATCCAATTCCTTACTTGCACCAACGCATATATCTTCGACATCTTCTTTAAACTTAAGTATTGGAGCTTCAAGTAATTTTCCTAAAGTGAACTTTGGACTTGAGGGATCAAAATCAGTTTTAAAAAGGGCATTGAGACGAATCCAATGTCGCTCTTTCATTGCCTTATTCGTCATAAGCTCAAGCAAGGGACATGTTTCATTAAAGTCATCTATTTTGGTTTTAAGATCTATAAAAGCTGGCCAAGATTGCATACCTTTGGGTAGCTTTCTGCAGCGCAGTTGAAAATCTGCCAATTCTGCACTGATTTTTTCAATATTTACATCGGCCCAAGGCATTTCATAATAGTCTGATATAGTTTTTAAGACTTGAATGTACAAAGAATATAGCCTGTTAAGATAATTAAACTCTCGTTTGCGCTGATGAAGCAATGGATAGTCGGTGATTGGCAAGCCGAAGAGCTTTTCACCACTACTATACATTTCAAATTTTCTCCAAAGCTCATCAAATCTGTTTTGAAATAAAAAAACTCGGTCACTTGCTTCTTTGGCCGAAATTCCCTCAACCATTGGACCATTTGCCTCAAAATCACGATTAAATTCTTCGAACTCGTGAACGAATGTAGATATACCATCATTCAGTTCTCTTAAAAGAGGCTCCTCCATTTCTGATATTCGATCAGACACTTTTTTGGCCTATGAAAAATCACATAAATAATTTATCTATTAAGAAAAATTACGTACGTTTTCTAGCATTTTATTAAACATAAGCTGGAGTCCTTCAACTTTATCATAGTCCTCCTGAGGTACGTATATATTAAATTGCGAAAAAAGTGCATAGGTATCAGTAATTAATTGAAGACTTAAGTCCATTCTGAAAAAAAAAATAGTATCATTATAAAAAAA
The DNA here is from genome assembly GCA_035046265.1 of Drosophila bunnanda. Lineage (NCBI taxonomy): Eukaryota > Metazoa > Arthropoda > Insecta > Diptera > Drosophilidae > Drosophila > Drosophila bunnanda. The sequence continues at coordinate 20,804 of JAWNOB010000042.1, read as the reverse complement.
TAATAATAAAAACAGTAGCAATAATAAAAAATATAAATAGTAATACGTAAATGTACTTTGGAGGGTATTTTAATTTTAGTCAGAAGTTTGCAACTCAGGACAGGAGACATTGCCAACCCCTTAAGGTATATATATTCTTAATGAGAGTGAACAGTCGAGTCGACCTTGCCATGTCAGTCTGTCCCCCTATCCTTCTGCTCTTTTGACCGTCTGTCGGATAATATCTGAGTCTGAATGAAAATTTTCCGTTAGTCTTTTCACTGCAATGCACTATGGGCCAGGCGACCCGGATTTTGGCCAAAATGGTCAAAAATGTTTTTAATAAAATTGAAAAAACAACAATGGCATAATAAAAAGGATAGATTAAGCTATCCTTCCCCAAATTTTGAATACTTTCTATTCAATAGTTACGAAATGGCAGCTAATCAAAGTTGAAATTTGTGATGAATTTTTTGCAGTTTGTAGGCAAAAACAAATATTTCTGCCGCTATGCGGGCAGCTATAGTCACATCGAAATACTTTTAATGTAACTAGTAGAACCCATAACTAAAAAAAAAAAATGTTTTTTATATATTACACATGTTACTTAAAAAAAAAAAAAAAAATTAAAAACAATACAGTTTTTTCCCCATTTTTTACAAATTGTGATTTCAAACTTAGGGTACCTCGACGTACCATCCCGATCAAATTAAAAAAATGTTTAAAATTATTTTTGAACTTTTTACGTGTAAGTTGTCCCAAATGCGCACTCTGAGGTTTTTTATACCAAAATTAAATTTTAAAACTTATCTCCAGTTTAAATTTACAAATATGACAATGACTTCTTTGTTCCGCCTAAAAGTATGCCACTTTTTTAAACATTTGCAGTTGTTAGGAGAGTTTTGTATAGAAAACTGAATAGAATTAATTTGTAGCATATTTATTAATATTTCTTTTGTTTAGTATGAAATATTTGATATTTAATATAAAATGAAATCATGAAATAAAAATAAATTAAAAAGAATTAAAAGTTAAAACATTTTTTGATATTCCTGCATTATTTTCATTTAATAATCTTTATAATACTGCCTAAAGGCAGGCAAGAAATAATATATTACAAGCATTGACAAGCAAATGTGTAATTTGAAACTTTTGTGGCATACTGTAAGAGCACGTCATAAAAGCAGCCTTAACAATTAATTTTTTGCTGAAAACTTAAAAAAATTATTTGTTTAAAAACTATTTTCCTTTATTTTTGTAGACGTAAAAATCAAAAAATTGGGTAGATTGCTTCAAAGCCGTTCATGTAGTTGAGTCTAGAAATCTGAACTTTAAGTGCTTAAAACTAAAAAACTACTTCATTTAATGCAACAAATATATTTTTTTCTAGTAGATCTAATCTAAATAATCATTTCCATAAAATAAGACTCAAATCGAATTGTTAGTTTTTTTTTTGGTTAATGAAAAACAAAAAACAGGAAATATTTTTCAACTTTGGTAGGAATTATGTTAATTAAAAAAAAATATTTTCTTTTACTAATTTTTGAACACATAAAATTCAATGTATTGAGAATGTGCATGCCAAATTTTATGTCTCTAAAAAATTTATCTTAGAAGTTACAGAATTTTGGCCAAAAAATGAACTTCCTGGCCCATAGTGCATTGACGCAACCTTTCAGCTTTCCAGCTTTCGAAGTGAATATCGATACGGGTGATATCATAGGAATTAAACCTAATCGAAAAGCTGACAAGGTCCGCTGTTTTCAAAAAGCTGATTAACAAAAGCTATGTACTTTAATATCTAAATTTAATTAGTCCGATCTGTACCTGTGCTCTGACATGGCAACCGCCGTGGACTTTTATTACAGTGCCATGAACTCTTTCTTTTCGGTAAATGTTCCGGTAACCTATCCGTTGGTCTTGGAGCTAACACGCCTAAAAAATGTAAAGTCTAAACTTTAGAATAAATAAAAACTCACCGGTTCCCACACTGTTCTCTCCAGTTATCTAAGCGCTCGGTCTAACTTTACCGCGATTAATTCTCAGTGTTACAAAAAATGATTTGACTTGTTGTAGGGTTCAGTTTGTGCAGAACCCAAAACAGTTTTATAACTTTGTTAACGCTTATCTTAAACCGTTAATCGTTATACCCTTCCTCGCTTACATTTATAAATACAACCCCAAACTCTGACCAGGCCTTCGCCGAACTTTTTGCGGAGTTTTTTAAAACAACTTATTCTCCCTTTACCACTTCAATTCAGAGATATTCTTCTGCTACGCCAAGTTCGAACTAAATCTTTAGTCCCATCTTGAACGAAAGCTCTTTTATTTTAGATCTTCCATGTGCTGCGTGCTAAGGTATTGTGCCGGGGCTCTGTGCCTCCCCCTTCTTAAGTTGTTTACCTTATCTTTAGAATCCTCAGAATTTCCCCTTATTTGGAAGGAATCTTTTGTTTTTCCTCTCCACAAATAAGGTAGCAAATCGGGTGCCAGTAACTAAAAGGATATCTCCAAGTTATCGGCGATCCCTAAACTGTTCGAGAATGTAATCACTCCCCACTTGCAACACTTATGCAGATCCGTTAATTCTTCATGTCAGCACAGTTTTATGAGGTGAAGATCAACCACAACTAATCTTTTGGAACTTACCTCATTTGTTATTAGAGGACTTTAGTCAGATTTACAATTGGATCTTAACAACTTTCATGCGTGGTTTCACGCTTACTCGTTACATCTCAACAGTTTTAAATGCAAATTTTGCCACTTATATGCTTAACGACTGCGCTTTAGAAAGAATTTCTCTTGTTGTAAACTGTCACATGCAGACTTTAAGTATATGAACTCAAGTGCATATTCATATTTCCTCGCGCTCCATACTAAGCGGGCATAGATATATGCATACGAATACATAAACGTCTTGCCGCTGCCGCTGCTACGAGACTTAGACCTTACTTAGTCGATAAGAATTGATATGATAAATCAGAGACGATCCAGAGCTGGACGCGGCACCATTGCTGCCTCCGGATTAGCCAAATATAAATTCATATTTATCTCAAAACAAGACTTTTAAATATGGGTCTATAACATGGCGACCGTGTCAATCGTACTAGCTTACAACAAGAACAAGAAGGAAAACAACGGGCACCGGGATGGAAACGGAAAAAGTCTGAGTGAGTAGAGTGCTGGTAATGGGCAAGCGCGGAGGCCAAAAGAAACAGGTTAGTAAAAGAATAGCACACATTAAGTGGCTATTAGATATAAAAACGCCGCCCGCATGGGCAACTGCAAAAAAGCTAACTGATGAGCTTGATTTTTAAATGAAAGCCTCAGGATAAAAAAGCCGAATACCGCAACTCACTCAGCAAATATTAAAATAGTAAATTAAACACTAATTAAAAAACAACCATCCCCAAAGCCTTTGCCGAAGAAAGCAGGAGTCTGCCAAAGCGACTGCCCTGGGCCATTATATGTTGTAGCGTGCATATCTACGTGCATGAAACCAATTACCATTGCGAACACCGGCACTGGTCCCGCAGAGAAAGCAACAGCGCGAGGGGCAATCCGCCATTTTCGCCTTTGAAGGAGCGTCAGCATAGCCAAACCGGTGACGACCAGCTGACGCAGATGACACCGGGAGCCCACCTAGAAGCAGCAGCCAGCACCGGCACCGTCTGGCGTACCAAGTCAGACTAGGAGAAGTGAACCGACAGCGCTTTAAAGAGCGCACATTTTTTTCTTGCACTGCGTTGCAACATTTTTTTATTGCACTACGATTCATATTTTTTTGCCCAATTAGAAGTATAGCCCGTAAAGCTTTGCGTAGCAATAGGTAGGAAATCTGTAAAACACATGCTTAAAAATGAGTTTACGTGAGGCGCCCACTGTGCCGCCTCTGCTCAGAAGCGAGCTTTCTGTCCCCGGCATGCTCTCACACTCCGACTATCGACGATCTCCCGCTCTCGCTTTAACGAGGCAAAGCGACCGGGAGATCGGTTCTGAGTTAAGATTTAGGCTCTTTTCAATCTTATGTATGCAGCGAAATAAAGCTGATGCTGAATTACCCCACGACGCCCCGCTTTTTACTCCAAACCCCGACGGGTTATTTCTTCGTCTCGCGACGTGGGAATTCTTTGGCCTCCGACAAGGAATCTTTGCGGGCTGGATCGCCCCCTTCAACAAAATGCAATAAGCAAATTTAATGAAAACTTGCAGGAAAATTATATATACAATTTAAATATACATAATTCCAAAATAGGACCAACAGATTTTAAGACAGTAGATTCCACTGCTAATCTACACATCTATACAAATATTGTAATCTATACAAATATTATAAAGAGGAAAGGTTTGATTTTTTGTTTGTTTGTATGAATTGAATAGGCTCCGAAACTACTTGGCAGATTTGAAAAATTCTTTCACTGTTGGAAAGCTACACCATTCCTGAGTGACATAGACTATATTTCATTTTCAAAAAAAATAGGAATCCTTACTAAAATTACGATAACGTAATCCAAGGTGTGAAAAAAATATCAAAAAACTACCTTACATTGCGTGCGCATTTTTTCTTTTGTCATTTTGAAATGCCTAAAAGATCAAGATCTCAACTTTCTAGAAATAGTTCCCAGGGCATCAAAAATACGTCGAAATGAAGAATCTTCATCAGAAACTGAAAATCGTCTTTCAATTCATAGACAATATATGGCACAATCGCGTGCTAGAGAGTCGAGTACCGAGCGTTCACAACGGCTCGCTGATCAAAATTTGAGAACCTCTCAAGCACGCGCGCGAGATTCGAGTCTTGAGCGTTCACAGCGTTTAGCTCAACAAAATTTGAGAACCTCTCAGGTACGCGCGCGAGAGTCCAGTCTTGAGCGTTCGCAGCGCTTTACTGATCCCAACTGATCTGCCAATCCCATTTAAACGGCTTCAATTTCCGGTAAAAACATCTTTCGCATTAACAATTAACAAGTCCCAAGGCCAAACCTTCGAATTAGTAGGGATCGATCTGCGAAAGAAATGTTTTACTCATGGTCAACTGTATGTTGGTCTATCGCGAGTCGGAGCCCATGAAAATCAATTTATTTTGCCGCCACAAAATAAAACAACATCAAATATTGTTTACAGAGAAGCTCTAACAAAATAAATGTATTTTATTTTAGGGTTATGACCTCAAAAATTAAAAAAAAAAAACAAAAAATTAAAAAAATATATCAAAAATAAGAAAAATAACTCAAAAATATAAAAAAAATAACATAAATACAAAAAAAAAATAATTAAATAATATCAGAATTTAATTATTCTTATTTTTTTTTATTTACTCTTTTTTAGGAGCTCGACGCAAAAAGGGGTGAATATGTGTCATATTATTATTATTATTATGAATGTGTTAAAATTAACAAATCTAAATGTTATGTTTAATGCCCGTGCCAAGCCGGGACGGGCCGCTAGTGTTATAAATAGAGTAGAGTCAAACACTTTTGATGTAAAATTAGTAAATACTAGTATACTAATACCAGTAAATACTATCAATAATAATTGTTGTCATAATGTGCGCAAATTTTTTGTTATAAATTGTACAAGTTGCATAATAAAATTCATTTAATTATATAATGACATTAATTAATAATAACTCACATTGTAATACTCAAAGTAAAATGAAACAAATAAAATAAAACACATATCTCAAATATGGCCAAATAAAAGATATCTAGATGTAATTATAATGGAATGGAACGGTTTATATAAAGAACTAACTGAAAAAAAAATTGACTTCGGTAAATTGTATAAACCATTAACCCAAAATAGGCCAAACCAAAAGAATACCGTTAAGAAACATGCGGAAATATTAGTAAAGTGCTTTAATAAAGCAAGTATTTTAATACATGGCCAGAGAGAAAAACTAAATCATGATCATTGGTCCATAGTATCAAAATTTTTAATCCGACTTCGAGCAAATCTAATATTGATTAAGCAAAAATTCGATTTAGATATATCAGACCGGACTATACTTAACACTTCTCTAACAGTTGGAACTGATGATACACCGAAATCAAAAGAACCAGCTGGAATTGAATCAATAGAGTCGGAAGAGTCAAAGTTAGACTTAGAGTCAGAAAAGTTAGATTCGAACCCCAAAATCGAGGAACAAGATAATAATAACCTCACTATTGCATCAGTTTTAATGTCCGATCTGGATGATAATACAAATTCAGATACTATTTCATGTATAATAGAAAATAAATGAAACAATCACCATGGCAGACCCACATGAACATGCTGATAAGTTCAGCACAAAAGAAGCTATTACCACAATGGTTAAAAATTGTGAACATGGCAGACTCAAAATTATACTAGAAGTATAAATGAAGCCGTCACAAAGTACATTCAATATAGTACTAAAATTACAGGCAATGCCCATACGGTACTGTATGCCCGACGACAACAAAACTGACGTGGCAATAATTACACAGGTAATTTTCGTGGTAGAGGCAGCCGTGGTAATTACCATAACGCAGTTTTTATCCAAACAACGGTTCAAATAGAGGTCGTGGAGGTTATAGAGGTAATAACCACAACAAAAACACCATCAATGTGAGAGTAGCGCAAAATGCGTCATGGGAACCTTTAGATATTCAGCAACACAAAACATTAAAATTCGCACCATCAATCTCGGTCAAAACATATTTGCAACCTTTATTAACGTAGAAACAGGGAATAAACTATTTTTCTTAATAGACACATGTGCAGAAATATCCTTATTAAAAGAAAATTCTGACACTTTTAATAACATACAAACAAATAATAAAATAAATATACAGGGAATAAGCCAAGAGGTTTCTAAATCAAAAGGACTGACCTCTATCGAAATACAGACTTCTAAATATATAATACCACATGATTTCCACATAGTAAGCTCAAAATTCGCTATCCCTTGTGATGGAATATTAGCAATTGATTTCATGAAAAAATTTAAATGTAATTTATATCTCAATTCATCTGAAGACTGGCTTATAATTAGACCAAATAATTTAAATTATCCGATTTATGTTCTAATAACATTCACTTCAAATAACAGCTCAATAATTCTGCCAGCAAGATCCCAAGTCGTCCGAAAAATTCACCTATCATCAGATAAAGATAGTGTACTAATTCCAATCCAGGGAATTCAAAATGGCATTTATGTTGCAAACAAAGTTGCAACAACCAAAAATACATTTGTCCGATTACTAAATACAACCAGTACTAATCAAATAATAAATATAAAAATTTAAAATATGAAATATTTTCGAAATACAAAATAGTTAAAACTAATTCCGAATATAGAGAAAAATCTGAGTTATCACAACTTTAAAAAAAATGTTCCCTCACAATTCCACAAACAATTAACAACCTTATGCACTCGATATAGCGATATATTCGGACTACGAACAGAAGCGATAACTACAAACAATTCTTATAAGCAAAAACTGAAATTGAAGGATGACGAAGCAATTTATATAAACGTATAGAAATCCTCGAAGTCAAAAAAACCAAATACAGGTACAGGTACAAAAATTAATTGACAATAAAATAGTCGATCCCTCTGTATCACCCAATAGCCCACTTTTGTTAGTTCCGAAGAAATCTCTTCCCGGTTCTGACAAGAAAAAATGTCGATTAGTAATTGACTATCTCCAAATTAATAAGCAACTGTTGTCCGATAAAATCCCGCTACCAAGAATTGATAACATCTAAGATCAACTCGGAAGATCAAAATACTTCTCATGCCTAGACTTAATGTCTGGTTTTCATCAAATTGAACTCGAGGAAAGTTCCCGTGATATAACGTCCTTTTCAACAAGCAATGGTTCATATCGCTTCACGCTATTACCATTCGGCTTAAAAATAGCGCCAAATGTATTCCAGAGGATGATGACTATAGCATTCTCTGGATTAGAACTTTTTCAAGCTTTCCTTTACAATGGATGAATGAATAGTCATTGGTTGTTCCGAAAAACATATGACGTAACTGATGTTTTTTAGAAAGGCAGGACGTACAATCTAAAACTACATCCTGAAAAATTTTAATTTTTCATGCATGAAGTCACATTTGTGGGACATAAATGCACAGATAAAGGAATGCAAAAAATACGACGTCATCAAAACCTATTCTGTCTCACATGATGCGGACAGCGCTAGACGATTCGTTGCCTTTTGTAATTATTAAAGACGTTTTATAAAAAAAATTCGCCGAATGTTCCGGTCACATAACAAGGTTATGCAAAAAGATGTTGTATTCAAATGGACAGCAGACTGTCAGAATGCAAATTATATTTAAATGTGTGACCGGACGCTGTCCCTCTCCACTGTCCGTGGGGGTTACGATTACTTTGCCACCGTGGTTGTTCCGGGCAAGGGGGTGATGAAGTAATTGCCAGCGTGGCTAGCCGTTCTTATGAATGTGCGGGCGGTTGCCTCTGGGTCTCTTCTCTCCTATTTGAGGAAGACTATGTTGGGAGTAACTAACTTCGTTGCTAACGGCCCTTAAGGCATGATAACCAATTTCAATTAATATAATAAATGTTGACGACCAATGCCGGAGTTTTACATTTAAGCAAATGCTCTTTATTGAATATCCAAGCTATGCGCGGCCGGCAAGCCGACCGCTCGTGCAGCAAAGTGCTTACACCAGCAAAATCAACATAACTCACCATACCGTGCACTAATAGGAACCAGACACGGCCCCTAAAGATGTTTATGCTGATTTTGAAACTAAACACTAGGGTGATCCAATAATCACCCAAGATCTGTATCGACTTATGATTACTCCTTAACAGTGTTAACAACTCTCCCCTTAGGAATATGACCGTCCTCGGTCATCGGGAATTTTTCCACAGCTTGCTGGATGCTGTGTCTCGTCTGCTCCTCGGCATCATGATGAGTAGGAAATAGCAGCTGATGAGAAGAACCAGGTGTCGGTAATTCCAGCCGATTTCACTTCCTCCTTAAGCACTTGGATGACCTCCAAGTTTTGGTTATTTATCCTTTGGAGAAGTGGCATGCTTAGTGTGGAATCGTGGCCGATGATTTTGAGTAACGGGGATGCCGCCATACCCGGAGTTTTTCTTATGGCTTCACGTTGGTTTGAGTATTTAGTGCCATTGATGAAAGCCACTCGCTCGAACGTGATGAGGTGTGACCCGTTGATGGTTCCAGGCCGTCGTCAGTACTGACTTTAGCTGGGCACTCGTTAATTATTATTACTCCGTCATCTATTAACGTGGTGGGGCTTAGGTGGCTGGCTTGTATCTCGCATAATGCGGTACTCCCCGCGTGTAGGCCTCGAGCGCAAGTATCATGGTTAATCGTTGAGTGTCAAAATTAAGTGCTACCAGCAGATATGCAAGAGCCTTTTATTCTTTATTTTTTCAATATGTGCACGAAAAAATAACTTGAGCCAATACAAATCCATCTATTTTGTTTGTTTTTTGAATTGCCCTCCATCTTAGCTTTAAAAATAATTACAATTCATTAGTTTTTTGATCCGGCAACGCTTTACATTTATCACTCAGCACATTTATCTTATGGTAGTACCCGCCCGAGCGAAAGCTAAGAGACGTTTGACATAGACGTTAGAAATACTAAGATGAGTAACGGCCAGACAGGGTGGTAAGGGTGCATCAGACCAAGGCAGCATAGCTTTTACTAATGTAAAGGTTAATATCAATAGACACTCTCCCTGCAGAAGGTCCTCCACGTGGTACCTTTTGGAAACGTACTACGGTAAATCTAATGCGAATGGCAGAATCCTACACCTAATGAATCATTTCACTCCACTTTCGTGACCTCGGCAAGTCTTGAAAATGCATTCCCGCAAGTCAGGGGTGGAAAGCGACCCTTTGATTATAAGATTCGCAGCTATTGACTATTGTTTATAGTTTAATAAGGGTTATTTTTTAAGTTTATTTAAAATTGTCTGCTGTATCATCACTTTAGTTACACACTGTACATTTGAAAGAAGATAAGCCTTCGTCCAATTTATTAAGCCACTTCAAGTTCTTCAATTTAAGTTCAAAATGCCAATAATGCTTTAAATGCCAATAATAAAAATGTTATTTACATTACACAAGCTTTAAATCTTTTAAACAACAAATCTTCAAATTAATTCAATAACAAAAGGAAATTGAGATACGTATTCATTTGATACATTTTTTACACCCTTTCAGGGTATTATAATTTCAGTCAGAAGTTTGCAAAGCATTGAAGAGGAAATTTCTTTGCAGTTAGTCTTCTATATATATCTACAGGGACTTTAGTAAAGCTTTTGACTCGGTTAATCACTCTCTTCTTGTAAAGAAACCCGATTCTATGATGATCTTAAGTGGATTCCGAGTTATCTTAGTGACAGGACTCAAAAGGTTCTGTTTAAAAATGCTCTATCCAATAGACTCAGTGTCATGTCTGGCGTCCCATAAGGTAGCCACCTTGGTCCATTCTTATTCACACTATTTAGCAGGTTCTAATAAAATCTAGAGTACTCATGTATGCTGATGACGTTAAATTTTGCGTGCAGTATAGGGACATTTCAAGCCAGTCAGACTTACAATTGGATCTTAAAAACTTTCATGCGTGGTGCTACGCTAACTCTTTTCATCTCAACAACGCTAAATTAAATCTTAAATTTTCACGGGTCACTCCCCTGTTTGCAACTTATATGCTTAACGACTGCGCTTTGGAAAGAATCTCTCTTGTTGGCAATCTAGGTCTCCGACTAGATCGTAAAACTTTCGTTCTCCGAGCATATTTCTAGAATGGTTAACAAAGCCACAGGCATTCTGGGATTTATTAAAAGGTGATCGAAGGAATTCGATTCTCCTTATGTAACAAAGACGCTCTTCACGTCATTAGTTCGCCCTTTATTGGAGTATGGTTCATGCATTTGGAGTCCTCAATTTGGGGACCATAGAAACCGCATTGAATCTGTCCAAAAGAACTTTTTGCAATTTGCCCTCCGAGGCTTAACCTGGGATGCTGATTTAAGATTGCGGTCAAGTAGACTTATCTTCATTTATTTGCCCTCCCTAGCTAACCATAGAGCGATGCTTGGCGTCGTTTTTTAACATAAACTTATTCACCGTGACGTGAAAAGCCCATATGTAGCTTGGTCTGCTCAATTGCCATGTTCCCCGACTAACATCTAGAACGTATATTCCTTTAGCAGTGCGTGACTGTAAGAGAGAGTTTGAAGTGCAAGAACCCTTTAGGGTTTTATGTTTTGATTACAATCGCCTCTTTCATAATATTGAAGGCATTAAATGCTTTCCAAAACTAAACACTGCATTGCTTGCAGAATTAGCTCGTAGTGCATCCTATTTTTCCTCGTTCTATTACCTGTTTTCCTTCTCACGCGTATATCTAAAACGCGAACGTGCCGCACGTTACACGGCTGCGCCCCACGGTCTGTTGGGTGGGAGGTGAGTGTAGGACAGTCCCACAATTCGCAAAATTCGCTTACATTTTGCTAATGATGTAGCCACTAATGGAAGTTCTAGTACATCCTGTACCAGTATATTAATTTTGTGAGGGAAACAATACAAACAAAACAAATACAACGCAACAATACAACGCAAGCTTTCTTTATGCTGGCATCATTATCGGTGACAGCTAAGTTTCTCTTTAAGGGCTTTGTATTCATCTACGAGCATAACGTTGCGCAAGTGTGTCTTGCTCTGTAATTTATATATTGGTTCCACATTCTTTATTAAATCCACAATTCCGCTATCGTTTACGGTGCTAAATGGTTGTACGTCAATCGTCATCATATTTATTACATTTCTATCAATAGTTGTCTTGCGAACAGGCCCATTTGCATATTGTTTAGAGCTTTCAAGGAATTTCGTCATACAAGGCGACGTAGACACACTTTTACCCGTTTCGAGACATCCGGGGTGCGCAGTCTTTAAGTGTTGCATCAAGTTTGTGGTACTACCACATGTCTTATTAACCTTTCCGCACTTTAAACAGACAGCAGATTAAAACACCACCAAACTTTTGATGTCTCCCTTTTTTCTTTTGGGACTATTATCAATATTTTCCTCGATTTCGTCCAGCACATTTGATGTTCCTGTAAAAAAAAATAATCCTATATTTTTGTCACATTGCAATGCACTGTTAATTGGAGCACTTGTTACAACATTTTCTTATATTTCTTTAAAATTACTTTTAATAAACTTATTAATTTTTATTAGGAATATTCATATTTAATTTTTTTACTTACGTTTTTACGCATTGCTGATTTTCTTTTGACAGGTTGCTAGTGACGATAATCGATGTTTGCAGAAAAAACATCGATGTTTCAAAATTGTCGGCATCATCAATATAATCAATGTTGCATCGACGTTTTTTCCAGGTCTAGTGGGACTCGCGCCTAAAAAACTATTATTAGTGATCGAAATGTAGTCTGCAAGGCTACTCAAACTTCGGTGTGTCGAAGTTAGCTTCCTTTCTTGTTATCATAATATTAATATTTATTTACATCATTTTAGGTTGGCCTAAGCGTGGAATAAATGAGACAATTTTTGAGTATTATGTGGATGAAAACGGAAATTGGCAGCACTGGAGCACTAAAATGGAGGAATTTCGATATCCTGAGGATGAAACTCCGGAATTCGCATCTATTTTAGTTCCAAATGTAGATAACGTACGCACTGCATTTTTACTTAATAATAGTGCCAAGCAACTTAAACAAGTTCTACTAATTGGAGAGCAAGGTACTGCAAAGACAGTAATGATCAAAGCATATACAGAAGTGCACATTTTCAAATCATTTAATTTTTCGTCTGCGACAACACCCAATATGTTTCAGGTAAGTTAAAATATTTAATATTATTATATTTTACATTTATATACCCTTGCAGGGTATTATAATTTTAGTCAGAAGTTTACAACGCAGTGAAGGAGATATTTCTGACACTATAAAGTGTTAATCTAGCCATGTCCGTCTGCCTGATGGTCGGTCTGTCCGTCCGGATCGGACTACTATATCAAATAGCTGCCATAGTAACGATCGGAAAATGTTTCTATCTACAGGAATTAAGATCTGTTGGGAGATGCTCTTCCCCAGTTGCTAGGTCCTGGTGCTTGCTGGTACCGGTGTACTTTGTGCATCCTCGAAAGTGAGCTTGCATTAGAGCTTTCAGGGCCTCTTCGCTTCCCTCAGTCATTATCATCAAATTAATAAATCAATAAATTAATAAATTAATAAATTAATAAATTAATAAATTAATAAATTAATAAATCAATAAATTAATAAATCAATAAATTAATAAATCAATAAAATAATAAATTACTCAAGTAATAAATTACTCAAGTAATAAATTACTAAATTACTAAATTACTAAATTACTAAATTACTAAATTACTAAATTACTAAATTACTAAATTACTAAATTACTAAATTACTAAATTACTAAATTACTAAATTACTAAATTACTAAATTACTAAATTACTAAATTACTAAATTACTAAATTACTAAATTACTAAATTACTAAATTACTAAATTACTAAATTACTAAATTACTAAATTACTAAATTACTAAATTACTAAATTACTAAATTACTAAATTACTAAATTACTAAATTACTAAATTACTAAATTACTAAATTACTAAATTACTAAATTACTAAATTACTAAATTACTAAATTACTAAATTACTAAATTACTAAATTACTAAATAACTAAATTACAAAATTACAAAATTACAAAATTACAAAATTACAAAATTACAAAATTACAAAATTACAAAATTACAAAATTACAAAATTACAAAATTACAAAATTACAAAATTACAAAATTACAAAATTACAAAATTACAAAATTACAAAATTACAAAATTACAAAATTACAAAATTACAAAATTACAAAATTACAAAATTACAAAATTACAAAATTACAAAATTACAAAATTACAAAATTACAAAATTACAAAATTACAAAATTACAAAATTACAAAATTACAAAATTACAAAATTACAAAATTACAAAATTACAAAATTACAAAATTACAAAATTACAAAATTACAAAATTACAAAATTACAAAATTACAAAATTACAAAATTACAAAATTACAAAATTACAAAATTACAAAATTACAAAATTACAAAATTACAAAATTACAAAATTACAAAATTACAAAATTACAAAATTACAAAATTACAAAATTACAAAATTACAAAATTACAAAATTACAAAATTACAAAATTACAAAATTACAAAATTACAAAATTACAAAATTACAAAATTACAAAATTACAAAATTACAAAATTACAAAATTACAAAATTACAAAATTACAAAATTACAAAATTACAAAATTACAAAATTACAAAATTACAAAATTACAAAATTACAAAATTACAAAATTACAAAATTACAAAATTACAAAATTACAAAATTACAAAATTACAAAATTACAAAATTACAAAATTACAAAATTACAAAATTACAAAATTACAAAATTACAAAATTACAAAATTACAAAATTACAAAATTACAAAATTACAAAATTACAAAATTACAAAATTACAAAATTACAAAATTACAAAATTACAAAATTACAAAATTACAAAATTACAAAATTACAAAATTACAAAATTACAAAATTACAAAATTACAAAATTACAAAATTACAAAATTACAAAATTACAAAATTACAAAATTACAAAATTACAAAATTACAAAATTACAAAATTACAAAATTACAAAATTACAAAATTACAAAATTACAAAATTACAAAATTACAAAATTACAAAATTACAAAATTACAAAATTACAAAATTACAAAATTACAAAATTACAAAATTACAAAATTACAAAATTACAAAATTACAAAATTACAAAATTACAAAATTACAAAATTACAAAATTACAAAATTACAAAATTACAAAATTACAAAATTACAAAATTACAAAATTACAAAATTACAAAATTACAAAATTACAAAATTACAAAATTACAAAATTACAAAATTACAAAATTACAAAATTACAAAATTACAAAATAACAAAATAACAAAATAACAAAATTACAAAATAACAAAATAACAAAATTACAAAATAACAAAATTACAAAATAACAAAATTACAAAATAACAAAATTACAAAATTACAAAATTACAAAATTACAAAATTACAAAATTACAAAATTACAAAATTACAAAATTACAAAATTACAAAATTACAAAATTACAAAATTACAAAATTACAAAATTACAAAATTACAAAATTACAAAATTACAAAATTACAAAATTACAAAATTAACAAAATTACAAAATTACAAAATTACAAAATTACAAAATTACAAAATTACAAAATTACAAAATTACAAAATTACAAAATTACAAAATTACAAAATTACAAAATTACAAAATTACAAAATTACAAAATTACAAAATTACAAAATTACAAAATTACAAAATTACAAAATTACAAAATTACAAAATTACAAAATTACAAAATTACAAAATTACAAAATTACAAAATTACAAAATTACAAAATTACAAAATTACAAAATTACAAAATTACAAAATTCGTTGCCTTTTGTAATTATTAAAGACGTTTTATAAAAAAAATTCGCCGAATGTTCCGGTCACATAACAAGGTTATGCAAAAAGATGTTGTATTCAAATGGACAGCAGACTGTCAGAATGCAAATTATATTTAAATGTGTGACCGGACGCTGTCCCTCTCCACTGTCCGTGGGGGTTACGATTACTTTGCCACCGTGGTTGTTCCGGGCAAGGGGGTGATGAAGTAATTGCCAGCGTGGCTAGCCGTTCTTATGAATGTGCGGGCGGTTGCCTCTGGGTCTCTTCTCTCCTATTTGAGGAAGACTATGTTGGGAGTAACTAACTTCGTTGCTAACGGCCCTTAAGGCATGATAACCAATTTCAATTAATATAATAAATGTTGACGACCAATGCCGGAGTTTTACATTTAAGCAAATGCTCTTTATTGAATATCCAAGCTATGCGCGGCCGGCAAGCCGACCGCTCGTGCAGCAAAGTGCTTACACCAGCAAAATCAACATAACTCACCATACCGTGCACTAATAGGAACCAGACACGGCCCCTAAAGATGTTTATGCTGATTTTGAAACTAAACACTAGGGTGATCCAATAATCACCCAAGATCTGTATCGACTTATGATTACTCCTTAACAGTGTTAACAACTCTCCCCTTAGGAATATGACCGTCCTCGGTCATCGGGAATTTTTCCACAGCTTGCTGGATGCTGTGTCTCGTCTGCTCCTCGGCATCATGATGAGTAGGAAATAGCAGCTGATGAGAAGAACCAGGTGTCGGTAATTCCAGCCGATTTCACTTCCTCCTTAAGCACTTGGATGACCTCCAAGTTTTGGTTATTTATCCTTTGGAGAAGTGGCATGCTTAGTGTGGAATCGTGGCCGATGATTTTGAGTAACGGGGATGCCGCCATACCCGGAGTTTTTCTTATGGCTTCACGTTGGTTTGAGTATTTAGTGCCATTGATGAAAGCCACTCGCTCGAACGTGATGAGGTGTGACCCGTTGATGGTTCCAGGCCGTCGTCAGTACTGACTTTAGCTGGGCACTCGTTAATTATTATTACTCCGTCATCTATTAACGTGGTGGGGCTTAGGTGGCTGGCTTGTATCTCGCATAATGCGGTACTCCCCGCGTGTAGGCCTCGAGCGCAAGTATCATGGTTAATCGTTGAGTGTCAAAATTAAGTGCTACCAGCAGATATGCAAGAGCCTTTTATTCTTTATTTTTTCAATATGTGCACGAAAAAATAACTTGAGCCAATACAAATCCATCTATTTTGTTTGTTTTTTGAATTGCCCTCCATCTTAGCTTTAAAAATAATTACAATTCATTAGTTTTTTGATCCGGCAACGCTTTACATTTATCACTCAGCACATTTATCTTATGGTAGTACCCGCCCGAGCGAAAGCTAAGAGACGTTTGACATAGACGTTAGAAATACTAAGATGAGTAACGGCCAGACAGGGTGGTAAGGGTGCATCAGACCAAGGCAGCATAGCTTTTACTAATGTAAAGGTTAATATCAATAGACACTCTCCCTGCAGAAGGTCCTCCACGTGGTACCTTTTGGAAACGTACTACGGTAAATCTAATGCGAATGGCAGAATCCTACACCTAATGAATCATTTCACTCCACTTTCGTGACCTCGGCAAGTCTTGAAAATGCATTCCCGCAAGTCAGGGGTGGAAAGCGACCCTTTGATTATAAGATTCGCAGCTATTGACTATTGTTTATAGTTTAATAAGGGTTATTTTTTAAGTTTATTTAAAATTGTCTGCTGTATCATCACTTTAGTTACACACTGTACATTTGAAAGAAGATAAGCCTTCGTCCAATTTATTAAGCCACTTCAAGTTCTTCAATTTAAGTTCAAAATGCCAATAATGCTTTAAATGCCAATAATAAAAATGTTATTTACATTACACAAGCTTTAAATCTTTTAAACAACAAATCTTCAAATTAATTCAATAACAAAAGGAAATTGAGATACGTATTCATTTGATACATTTTTTACACCCTTTCAGGGTATTATAATTTCAGTCAGAAGTTTGCAAAGCATTGAAGAGGAAATTTCTTTGCAGTTAGTCTTCTATATATATCTACAGGGACTTTAGTAAAGCTTTTGACTCGGTTAATCACTCTCTTCTTGTAAAGAAACCCGATTCTATGATGATCTTAAGTGGATTCCGAGTTATCTTAGTGACAGGACTCAAAAGGTTCTGTTTAAAAATGCTCTATCCAATAGACTCAGTGTCATGTCTGGCGTCCCATAAGGTAGCCACCTTGGTCCATTCTTATTCACACTATTTAGCAGGTTCTAATAAAATCTAGAGTACTCATGTATGCTGATGACGTTAAATTTTGCGTGCAGTATAGGGACATTTTAAGCCAGTCAGACTTACAATTGGATCTTAAAAACTTTCATGCGTGGTGCTACGCTAACTCTTTTCATCTCAACAACGCTAAATTAAATCTTAAATTTTCACGGGTCACTCCCCTGTTTGCAACTTATATGCTTAACGACTGCGCTTTGGAAAGAATCTCTCTTGTTGGCAATCTAGGTCTCCGACTAGATCGTAAAACTTTCGTTCTCCGAGCATATTTCTAGAATGGTTAACAAAGCCACAGGCATTCTGGGATTTATTAAAAGGTGATCGAAGGAATTCGATTCTCCTTATGTAACAAAGACGCTCTTCACGTCATTAGTTCGCCCTTTATTGGAGTATGGTTCATGCATTTGGAGTCCTCAATTTGGGGACCATAGAAACCGCATTGAATCTGTCCAAAAGAACTTTTTGCAATTTGCCCTCCGAGGCTTAACCTGGGATGCTGATTTAAGATTGCGGTCAAGTAGACTTATCTTCATTTATTTGCCCTCCCTAGCTAACCATAGAGCGATGCTTGGCGTCGTTTTTTAACATAAACTTATTCACCGTGACGTGAAAAGCCCATATGTAGCTTGGTCTGCTCAATTGCCATGTTCCCCGACTAACATCTAGAACGTATATTCCTTTAGCAGTGCGTGACTGTAAGAGAGAGTTTGAAGTGCAAGAACCCTTTAGGGTTTTATGTTTTGATTACAATCGCCTCTTTCATAATATTGAAGGCATTAAATGCTTTCCAAAACTAAACACTGCATTGCTTGCAGAATTAGCTCGTAGTGCATCCTATTTTTCCTCGTTCTATTACCTGTTTTCCTTCTCACGCGTATATCTAAAACGCGAACGTGCCGCACGTTACACGGCTGCGCCCCACGGTCTGTTGGGTGGGAGGTGAGTGTAGGACAGTCCCACAATTCGCAAAATTCGCTTACATTTTGCTAATGATGTAGCCACTAATGGAAGTTCTAGTACATCCTGTACCAGTATATTAATTTTGTGAGGGAAACAATACAAACAAAACAAATACAACGCAACAATACAACGCAAGCTTTCTTTATGCTGGCATCATTATCGGTGACAGCTAAGTTTCTCTTTAAGGGCTTTGTATTCATCTACGAGCATAACGTTGCGCAAGTGTGTCTTGCTCTGTAATTTATATATTGGTTCCACATTCTTTATTAAATCCACAATTCCGCTATCGTTTACGGTGCTAAATGGTTGTACGTCAATCGTCATCATATTTATTACATTTCTATCAATAGTTGTCTTGCGAACAGGCCCATTTGCATATTGTTTAGAGCTTTCAAGGAATTTCGTCATACAAGGCGACGTAGACACACTTTTACCCGTTTCGAGACATCCGGGGTGCGCAGTCTTTAAGTGTTGCATCAAGTTTGTGGTACTACCACATGTCTTATTAACCTTTCCGCACTTTAAACAGACAGCAGATTAAAACACCACCAAACTTTTGATGTCTCCCTTTTTTCTTTTGGGACTATTATCAATATTTTCCTCGATTTCGTCCAGCACATTTGATGTTCCTGTAAAAAAAAATAATCCTATATTTTTGTCACATTGCAATGCACTGTTAATTGGAGCACTTGTTACAACATTTTCTTATATTTCTTTAAAATTACTTTTAATAAACTTATTAATTTTTATTAGGAATATTCATATTTAATTTTTTTACTTACGTTTTTACGCATTGCTGATTTTCTTTTGACAGGTTGCTAGTGACGATAATCGATGTTTGCAGAAAAAACATCGATGTTTCAAAATTGTCGGCATCATCAATATAATCAATGTTGCATCGACGTTTTTTCCAGGTCTAGTGGGACTCGCGCCTAAAAAACTATTATTAGTGATCGAAATGTAGTCTGCAAGGCTACTCAAACTTCGGTGTGTCGAAGTTAGCTTCCTTTCTTGTTATCATAATATTAATATTTATTTACATCATTTTAGGTTGGCCTAAGCGTGGAATAAATGAGACAATTTTTGAGTATTATGTGGATGAAAACGGAAATTGGCAGCACTGGAGCACTAAAATGGAGGAATTTCGATATCCTGAGGATGAAACTCCGGAATTCGCATCTATTTTAGTTCCAAATGTAGATAACGTACGCACTGCATTTTTACTTAATAATAGTGCCAAGCAACTTAAACAAGTTCTACTAATTGGAGAGCAAGGTACTGCAAAGACAGTAATGATCAAAGCATATACAGAAGTGCACATTTTCAAATCATTTAATTTTTCGTCTGCGACAACACCCAATATGTTTCAGGTAAGTTAAAATATTTAATATTATTATATTTTACATTTATATACCCTTGCAGGGTATTATAATTTTAGTCAGAAGTTTACAACGCAGTGAAGGAGATATTTCTGACACTATAAAGTGTTAATCTAGCCATGTCCGTCTGCCTGATGGTCGGTCTGTCCGTCCGGATCGGACTACTATATCAAATAGCTGCCATAGTAACGATCGGAAAATGTTTCTATCTACAGGAATTAAGATCTGTTGGGAGATGCTCTTCCCCAGTTGCTAGGTCCTGGTGCTTGCTGGTACCGGTGTACTTTGTGCATCCTCGAAAGTGAGCTTGCATTAGAGCTTTCAGGGCCTCTTCGCTTCCCTCAGTCATTATCATCAAATTAATAAATCAATAAATTAATAAATTAATAAATTAATAAATTAATAAATTAATAAATTAATAAATCAATAAATTAATAAATCAATAAATTAATAAATCAATAAATTAATAAATCAATAAAATAATAAATTACTCAAGTAATAAATTACTCAAGTAATAAATTACTAAATTACTAAATTACTAAATTACTAAATTACTAAATTACTAAATTACTAAATTACTA
>JAWNOB010000041.1:0-202177 GCA_035046265.1 Drosophila bunnanda | reverse complement strand
AGCTGGTAGCTGGTAGCTGGTAGCTGGTAGCTGGTAGCTGGTAGCTGGTAGCTGGTAGCTGGTAGCTGGTAGCTGGTAGCTGGTAGCTGGTAGCTGGTAGCTGGTAGCTGGTAGCTGGTAGCTGGTAGCTGGTAGCTGGTAGCTGGTAGCTGGTAGCTGGTAGCTGGTAGCTGGTAGCTGGTAGCTGGTAGCTGGTAGCTGGTAGCTGGTAGCTGGTAGCTGGTAGCTGGTAGCTGGTGCTGGTAGCTGGTAGCTGGTAGCTGGTAGCTGGTAGCTGGTAGCTGGTAGCTGGTAGCTGGTAGCTGGTAGCTGGTAGCTGGTAGCTGGTAGCTGGTAGCTGGTAGCTGGTAGCTGGTAGCTGGTAGCTGGTAGCTGGTAGCTGGTAGCTGGTAGCTGGTAGCTGGTAGCTGGTAGCTGGTAGCTGGTAGCTGGTAGCTGGTAGCTGGTAGCTGGTAGCTGGTAGCTGGTAGCTGGTAGCTGGTAGCTGGTAGCTGGTAGCTGGTAGCTGGTAGCTGGTAGCTGGTAGCTGGTAGCTGGTAGCTGGTAGCTGGTAGCTGGTAGCTGGTAGCTGGTAGCTGGTAGCTGGTAGCTGGTAGCTGGTAGCTGGTAGCTGGTAGCTGGTAGCTGGTAGCTGGTAGCTGGTAGCTGGTAGCTGGTAGCTGGTAGCTGGTAGCTGGTAGCTGGTAGCTGGTAGCTGGTAGCTGGTAGCTGGTAGCTGGTAGCTGGTAGCTGGTAGCTGGTAGCTGGTAGCTGGTAGCTGGTAGCTGGTAGCTGGTAGCTGGTAGCTGGTAGCTGGTAGCTGGTAGCTGGTAGCTGGTAGCTGGTAGCTGGTAGCTGGTAGCTGGTAGCTGGTAGCTGGTAGCTGGTAGCTGGTAGCTGGTAGCTGGTAGCTGGTAGCTGGTAGCTGGTAGCTGGTAGCTGGTAGCTGGTAGCTGGTAGCTGGTAGCTGGTAGCTGGTAGCTGGTAGCTGGTAGCTGGTAGCTGGTAGCTGGTAGCTGGTAGCTGGTAGCTGGTAGCTGGTAGCTGGTAGCTGGTAGCTGGTAGCTGGTAGCTGGTAGCTGGTAGCTGGTAGCTGGTAGCTGGTAGCTGGTAGCTGGTAGCTGGTAGCTGGTAGCTGGTAGCTGGTAGCTGGTAGCTGGTAGCTGGTAGCTGGTAGCTGGTAGCTGGTAGCTGGTAGCTGGTAGCTGGTAGCTGGTAGCTGGTAGCTGGTAGCTGGTAGCTGGTAGCTGGTAGCTGGTAGCTGGTAGCTGGTAGCTGGTAGCTGGTAGCTGGTAGCTGGTAGCTGGTAGCTGGTAGCTGGTAGCTGGTAGCTGGTAGCTGGTAGCTGGTAGCTGGTAGCTGGTAGCTGGTAGCTGGTAGCTGGTAGCTGGTAGCTGGTAGCTGGTAGCTGGTAGCTGGTAGCTGGTAGCTGGTAGCTGGTAGCTGGTAGCTGGTAGCTGGTAGCTGGTAGCTGGTAGCTGGTAGCTGGTAGCTGGTAGCTGGTAGCTGGTAGCTGGTAGCTGGTAGCTGGTAGCTGGTAGCTGGTAGCTGGTAGCTGGTAGCTGGTAGCTGGTAGCTGGTAGCTGGTAGCTGGTAGCTGGTAGCTGGTAGCTGGTAGCTGGTAGCTGGTAGCTGGTAGCTGGTAGCTGGTAGCTGGTAGCTGGTAGCTGGTAGCTGGTAGCTGGTAGCTGGTAGCTGGTAGCTGGTAGCTGGTAGCTGGTAGCTGGTAGCTGGTAGCTGGTAGCTGGTAGCTGGTAGCTGGTAGCTGGTAGCTGGTAGCTGGTAGCTGGTAGCTGGTAGCTGGTAGCTGGTAGCTGGTAGCTGGTAGCTGGTAGCTGGTAGCTGGTAGCTGGTAGCTGGTAGCTGGTAGCTGGTAGCTGGTAGCTGGTAGCTGGTAGCTGGTAGCTGGTAGCTGGTAGCTGGTAGCTGGTAGCTGGTAGCTGGTAGCTGGTAGCTGGTAGCTGGTAGCTGGTAGCTGGTAGCTGGTAGCTGGTAGCTGGTAGCTGGTAGCTGGTAGCTGGTAGCTGGTAGCTGGTAGCTGGTAGCTGGTAGCTGGTAGCTGGTAGCTGGTAGCTGGTAGCTGGTAGCTGGTAGCTGGTAGCTGGTAGCTGGTAGCTGGTAGCTGGTAGCTGGTAGCTGGTAGCTGGTAGCTGGTAGCTGGTAGCTGGTAGCTGGTAGCTGGTAGCTGGTAGCTGGTAGCTGGTAGCTGGTAGCTGGTAGCTGGTAGCTGGTAGCTGGTAGCTGGTAGCTGGTAGCTGGTAGCTGGTAGCTGGTAGCTGGTAGCTGGTAGCTGGTAGCTGGTAGCTGGTAGCTGGTAGCTGGTAGCTGGTAGCTGGTAGCTGGTAGCTGGTAGCTGGTAGCTGGTAGCTGGTAGCTGGTAGCTGGTAGCTGGTAGCTGGTAGCTGGTAGCTGGTAGCTGGTAGCTGGTAGCTGGTAGCTGGTAGCTGGTAGCTGGTAGCTGGTAGCTGGTAGCTGGTAGCTGGTAGCTGGTAGCTGGTAGCTGGTAGCTGGTAGCTGGTAGCTGGTAGCTGGTAGCTGGTAGCTGGTAGCTGGTAGCTGGTAGCTGGTAGCTGGTAGCTGGTAGCTGGTAGCTGGTAGCTGGTAGCTGGTAGCTGGTAGCTGGTAGCTGGTAGCTGGTAGCTGGTAGCTGGTAGCTGGTAGCTGGTGCAAATTTTTGGAATCGTCGATAGTTATACCTGATGTTTTTACCCAAATATAAAACTACTTCTATTGGTGGTTGTAAATTTCCAAAACTGTCGAAATAATATGAATCTAATCCTTTCTTAAAATACGCTACCCAATGCGTTCCATTTGATGAAGAGTCTGCTAAATTAATTATTCCACACTCAAGATGATGTGGAAATTTTGGTATCCCGTCTTTCATATAGACTCCTCGAAAGTGTGGAATATTTTTAAAGCCAAACCTCATTAAGTCAAAGTTGGATAATGCCCTGTTGGGTAGCTCATTTAATAGTTTTTTTGAGTATGTTTTTGTTGTTTATTTTTTGAAACTGAAATCCCATATCCTTTCCTATATGGTTGTAAATATAAACCTTCACCCAACGCAACTGATTCCATTTTTCTATTATGTCTCTGGTTTTCCTGCAGCTGTGCTTTCGCCATTCTTGCATTGTTAATTGTCTTTGCAATTGCCGCACTGCCTGAAGCCAAACTTCCTACAGCACTTAGAGCTGTTAAAATTGGAACAAGTGGCAAGAAGCCTCCTATTTTGGGTACATTGATAACCCGTGGGACTATAACATTTTTCCTACATCCCATTGTGTTTGATACTGCTTTGCGTGCTACTTTTATAGCATTCAATATGTCCAGCGGTTTTTTCTTTTTCAATTCTTTCGTCGCTTGCTTGATTATTGATGCAAGCGATTTTTTTACTACCTTCTTTTTCATTTGCTTTGTTCCCATTCCAAACTTTTTCTTAGCCTTGATCATGTTTGTTACAAAATATGCTGCAGCTCTCTCTCCAATACTACTGTCATTAGCTTTTACACGATCCCAAGCCCTATCAATTAAAATAGAGTCCGCTTTATGGCGATCACCCAAGTCCTTACTTTTTGAATACTCTATATCATGGATTCTACACGCTTCGTCTAAACCATTAATTCCACGATCACCTCGGGCTAATCGTTTCTCCAGCTTAGTACCAGGTCCACAAAAATTATAACCAGGTAAATGAGCCTCAAAGGGAAGAGCATTAATTATATTATTTACGAGACCAGTACCCTGTTTGACATTTGTTTTATTACTGTTTATGTTATAAAGATGTTTACCCATTTTATATCAACCTCAATTATCAAAAGATTGTCATTGAATGAAGTACTTATCACAATAACATGCGTTTATTAAGACAAAATAAAAGCATTGTAGTTAGAAATATTGAGGGTGGAGGTCATGGAGAGAATAAACCTCCACGCCACAGTACTTTATTACCAAATACAATTAGAGCATTAATTGTTGGACCATCAAACTGTGGAAAAACGAATGTGATGATAAGCCTTATCGAAAGTCCAAATGGTCTCAAATTTGAAAATATTTATGTATTTTCAAAGAGCTTGTATCAACCGAAATATCAGTATTTGGAAAAACTAATTAAACCAATACAAGGGATGGGATACTACACATTTTCAGCGAATGATGAAGTTTTATCCCCACAGGAAGCTAAAAATAATTCAATTTTAATATTTGATGATGTTGCTTGTGAAAAGCAGGACAATATACGTAACTATTTTTGCATGGGACGTCATAGAAATATTGATTCATTCTACTTATCACAAACCTATACACATATACCGAAACATTTGATTCGGGATAATGCAAATTTTATAATAATGTTTAAGCAAGACGATTTAAACATGCGTCACATATACAAAGATCATGTAAACAGTGACATGGACTATGAGTCTTTTATGAAAATTTCACGAAAGTGTTGGGAGGAAAAATATGGATTTCTACTAATTTCGAAAGATGATGAAATGAATACTGGACGATATCGAAAAGGATTTGATCAATTTATTATACTTTAAAAATATGTATTAATAATCATATAACTGTACTAAGATGATGGTTAACAAGACAGTTAAGAATCAAGCTTCATAATGACTACATCGCTGACAATTGCTTTAACAGGAAACACTTCTGTTATTAGTGAAACATTTTTCCCACAAATTGAATTAAAACGAAATTATGAATGTGCTCTCATTGATTTTTATACATTTAATTCAATACCGAATGTGGATATGAGGAACAATCTATTCCATATTGGGAATAAAGTCATAGAAATACCTGTGGGTTCATATGAGTTTGATGACATCACTAAATATATTTTTAATAAGCTTAAGGAGTATCAACTTCATGACAGCATCAAAATTGAATGTAATAGTAATACATTTCAAGTTCAAGTTGTCACTAAAAATGAAACAGTATATTTTAACCATGAACGATCAATTGGACAACTATTCGGATTTAATAAACGAAAATTAAGACCACATGATAATGAAATTTACAGCTCGGATAATCCTATAAATATTTTAAAAATTAATTCTATTAGATTGGAATGCAATATTATTAGTGGATCATATGTAGGGAATAGACCAAATCATGTGCTTCATGAATTTGGAATCAATGTGCCCCCTGGTTATAAAATGAACATTACACCACGGAATTTAATTTATTTACCTGTGAACTGCAGAGAAATAAGCACACTAGAAGTACGAATAACTGATCAGAACGGAGATTTAGTTGATTTGCGTGGAGAAACTGTTTCCATTCGTCTACACCTACGACCAACAGAATGATAATATACAATAAAAAGCAAGTCCTTCGCCCCCTTATCGACATTAATAAATCAAAAGCTGAAGTGGAAACATCGCCATCTCAAGGAGCTTCAAACCAACGACCTGCACTATCATTAAAAAATAAATTGATTTTAAAATCACTTGGCTTTAATATTAAGTAAAGTTTTTAAATTACTAATCAAATGAATGAAATTTTCCATGTTCAAGAAAAGCCTATCAATGATGAGAGCATCATTAAAAAGGAATTTCATACATATCATCCATATCAACAAAACTTTAAAACAAATGATGAAGTTCGCATCACAATACAAAACCAAGATTTATATGTCCTTCCAAGTGAAAGTTTTCTCCACTTTGAAGGCACTCTTACCAGAATTATTGATAAAAATACAGGAGCAACTACTACAAACGGAGTTGATGGACTGCTTAAAAATAATTCCATGGCATATTTTTTGGATGAAATAAGATATGAGTTGAATGGATGTGAGCTGGATAGGACCAGGTTCACTGGTATTACATCAACTCTCAAAAACTTTCTTTCAATCGGACAACAGGAGGGTCATTTATATCGCAATGCTGGATGGAATGGAGGAGATGATGTCAAGTCTGGTGGTCATTTCACCTTTTCAGTACCACTTAAAATGTTAATGGGATTCGCTGAAGACTATAAGAAAGATAAGAAATTGTAAACATGAACTCATTCTCCTACTAGCTAAAAATACAGATGATATGTTTATTAAAACAGTTGATGGTAAAACACATAATATTGCAATACATAGTATCAGTTGGAAAGTGCCTCATATTGTTCCAAGCGATAGTGCAAAAATTAAAATGTTCAATGTAGTTAAAAGTGGTAGTCGTCTCCCCCTCTCATTCCGTAGTTGGGATTGTTATATAAACCCAACATTAGTACAGGGAACACATCATGTATGGAATGTCAAGCTGGCTGCAAATAGAGAAAGACCTCGGTTTGCTATCATTGCTTTTACCTTAGATGGTCAACTAATTTCAAACAATTTGAGAAATGCGAAGGTATATCTAAATTCCGATGTTTATCCCTATGAGGATTTAAATATTAAATACAATGAAAATCGTTTCGCTGTCTTGTATGATATGTATGCAAGATTTCAAGAGAGCTACTACAATAGAGAGCCCCACCCACTTCTATCACCGATGGAATTTAAGAGTAAGGCACCTATTGTTGTTATTGATCTCTCCTATCAGAATGAGTCAGTCAAATCGGGACCGATTGATGTTAAAATTTCGACTGAACTAACTGCTCCTAGTGAGATGAATACAAAGGTATATTGCCTTCTCATTCATGATCGTCTAGTTGAATACACTCCATTGACTGGATTAGTGCAACGTATTGTCTAAGACATTGAAAAACATTTCATCATTCAATTTTTGGAATTCGTTTCAAGCAGACGTCCAAGGAATAAAAGTCATCAAACAACAAGTCTAATAAAATTTTTTAATAATATTACAAAATGTTTGCACACAATGGAATAAATAATACATCGAATATTGAAATCATTGTATTAAAAATAAACAATTTTTTGAAAATGTTTAAACAAAAAATTTTCCCTGAACATGTAAAATATCTTGAAGAGTCATTAAGTTATTTCTGTAAAAGGATATCTGATACTCCAATGATTAGCAATGTACATGGAGAACATTTCTCATCTTGTTTTTGGGCTCAAAATGATGTAAGCCATGGAGTTGATACCTGTGCATGTCATTTTTATACTGTACGCTCATTCAAATGCTTAAAAATAATAAAAATGTATATTAATTTAGAACATCGCTTTTAATCATTGTACTTGAATAAATAAATAAATATTTTAAAAGAAAATATAAAAACTATATTTTTATTTGGGAGTTGGGAATTCTTTTCAGATTTTTTCTTTCAGCACATGAATTTATTTTTCGTTGTTAATGGATATAGAGGATGTGTCAACTCATCCCTTAATTAAAGGAAAAATGTTTGTCTCTTAATTGATTTTTAAATGGATGGGGTATGGTGCCTGTCTTGATTGACTTTCCCTTTTCTTCGTTGGAAAATGACTTTTGAGAATGGGTTGTTAATTTTCCCATTTTTTTCATCCATTCCAAACGACTTTTGAGAACGTGGTTAATATACCTTCCGCGATCCCATCTTTTATCCCAAGCTAACTAACTTCTCCTCCCTTTTTTAAATTGAAGAATCGTTGATGAACAAGTTTTTTCATGTCAATACAAGTGTTCTTTATTATCAACAATAAAAATGAGGCGCACATGTGTTATGTAACCTTTTTACCCTCCATCCCTCTTTGTTGATGATCAAACGTGTTTATCCTTTTCATTTCTTCTTGAATAGGCGTGAGTGGAGCGGTGGCATGCAACCTTTTCACCCCTCCCTTTTTTCATTGCGGTGATCGAACACAGGTATCACTGGTGTGCACTGGTGCTTGTAACCTTTTCCTTTGTTGGAAGGGGGTTGCACACACGTGACCCCTTTTTTTATCATAAATGAAAATCTCGGTTGACGGTGACCCTTTCTTCCCTCCCTCTTCAATGCATTGTGTGATCGCAGGTGTGTACAGGCTTCTTGAACTGGCATGAGTGCACAGGTGACATGTGACCTTTTCCCCCTCCATCCCTTTTTGGCTTGTGATTTGATCGTGGGAAGATGATTGAGCCTGGATCGAACACGTTTCGATATCGCTCCGTCGCATTCGCACTCGTAGCCGTATCGACTGCGTCCTCGCGGCGGTAGCGCATCTACACACGTTTTCTCACGTGTCCTCACACCATTCAATTAGTGACCCTAATCCATTTTTATTACCCTACCCTTTTAGGGATTGACAGGTGTCACTTAACCCTAATTTAATCTAATTAATGACCCTAATTAACGATTAAAGATCAAAGCTGTCCCGCTTCTGAGGTTTTCATACTACTAACCTCTTTCTCTCTGGCGCTCTCGCGCTCTAACTCACTTTCTCTATTCTACTAACAACTCGGAGGCCATAAATAGAGGCGCTACCAGCGCACAGCTCCCAGTCTCTGAGCGACCTTCGCCTTGTTTACATCTATAGTGATCGTGGAAGTGATAGTGACATCATATCAGCTGAACAAGGCAATACATCTGGATAAAGCAAGAATCACACTTCGCCTAATTGAAGACAACAACTATATTACTTTGCACCGGACGGAATTAAGCAATGACGAAAAAGGGTAATCATTTGTCCTCTACTAAGGTAAGTCTTAACCATTACAATTCTATCATGTATTTAAGATGCTATAGGAGGGATCAGGCCCAGGTCTAGAAGCACAAGTGCTAACTCTGGATTTATTTTCCAATTAATACCCTTAATGGCAGAGAGCTCATTAATTAGTTTTAATTGATAACTACAAACGTATAGTCAAAGTTACCAGCTAACATCTGACTATGGCGCCAACTTTTAGTACATTATTATACACTTGCATGGCATTATAAATTCAGTCAGGAACTTCTAACGCAGTGAAATGGACATTACCGACCATATAAAGATATATATTCTTAATCAGGATCGAAAATCTGTAAAATTGTATGAAAACAAGTCCCTCAGTTTTAGATCTATTTAAAAGGAAGTTTGCAGTTAGTCTCATATATACTCCCATTATTATATAAGTCGAACGGGTCGGATCGAACAACTACATATATAGCTGCAATACAAACGATTTATTTAGCAGCCACGCAGCAGTCATACAGTAGCTATGCAGCAGCCATTTAGCAGCCATGCAGCACTCATACAGCAGCTATGCAGCAGCCATGCAGCTGCTATGCAGCAGCCACCCTGCAGTCATCCAGGAGCCATCTAGAACCCATGCAGTAGTCATACAGCAGCCATGCAGTAATTATGCAGCAGCCATGTAGCAACCATGCCGCAACCATGCAGCAGCCATGCAACAGCTGTGTAGCACTCATGCAGCTGACATCCAGCAGCCAGCCAGATATCCAACCATCCAGCAGCAATCCAGCAGCCATGCAGCAGTCATGCAGCAGCCATGTAGCAGACATGCAGCTGACATCCGGCAGCCTTGGAACAGGTGAGTAGCAGCCATTCAGAAGCCATTTAGCAGCCATTAAGCAGCCATTCAGCAGCCATGCAGCGGCTATGCAGTAGATATGCAGCAGCCATGTTGCAGCTATGCAGCAGCCATGCAACAGCCATGCAGCAGCCATGTAGCAGCCATGCAGCTGACATCCAGCAGCCTTGGAACAGGTGAGTAGCAGCCATGCAGAAGCCATTTAGCAGCCATTTAGCAGCCATTCAGCAGCCATGCAGCATCCATGCAGAACCCATGCAGCAGCCATGCAGCAGCGATGCAGCAGTCATGCAGCAGCCTTGCAGCATCCATGCAGCACCCATGCAGCATCCATGCAGCCCCCATACAGCAGCCATGCCACAGCAATTTACCAGCCATGCAGCACCCATGCAGCAGCCGTGCAGCAGCCATGCATCAGAAGCCCATTAAAGGCACGATAGATGAGTTCAGCGACATGATTACATCCTTACCGAGAAAAATGTGCCCTGCTGTTAGGAAATAAAATTGCCAAGCACCTCAAGCAGTATTGAGTGTGCTGTGCATACAGTTTACTTTAGAACTGAAGCCATTCTATACCCTTGAAGGGTATTATAATTTCAGTCAGAAGTTTGCAACGCCGTGATGGAGACATTTCCGACCATATAAATATATAAATTCTTGATCAGTATCGACAATCTGTCAGTTATTACGCTAACAAAAGTCTCAGATTTAAATCTCATGTATACTCCCATTATTATAAAAGTCGAACGGGTCGGATCGAACAACAATATATATAGCTGCAATATAAACGATTTATTTAGCAGCCATGCAGCAGTCATACAGTAGCTATGCAGCAACCATTTAGCAGCCATGCAGCATTCATACAGCAGCTATGCAGCAGCCATGCAGCTGCTATGCAGCAGCCACCCTGCAGTCATTCAGGAGCCATCTAGAACCCATGCAGTAGTCATACAGCACCCATGCAGTTGCTATGCAGTAGCTATGCAGCAGCCATGTAGCAGCCATGCCGCAGCCATGCAACAGCTGTGTAGCACTAATGCAGCTGACATCCAGCAGCCAGCCAGATATCCAACCATCCAGCAGCTATCCAGCAGCCATGCAGCAGATATATATTCTTAATCAGGATCGACAATCTGTAAAATTGTACGAAAACAAGTCCCTCAGTTTTAGATCTATTTAAAAGGAAGTTTGCAGTTAGTCTCATGTGTACTCCCATTATTATATAAGTCGAACGGGTCGGATAGAACAACTATATATATAGCTGCAATATAAACGATTTATTTAGCAGCCATGCAGCAGTCATACAGTAGCTATGCAGCAGCCATTTAGCAGCCATGCAGCACTCATACAGCAGCTATGCAGCAGCCACCCTGCAGTCATCCAGGAGCCATCTAGAACCCATGCAGTAGTCATACAGCAGCCCTGCAGTAGCTATGCAGCAGCCATGTAGCAGCCATGCCGCAGCCATGCAGCAGCCATGCAACTGCTGTGTAGCACTAATGCAGCTGACATCCAGCAGCCAGCCAGATATCCAACCATCCAGCAGCTATCCAGCAGCCATGCAGCAGTCATGCAGCAGCCATGCAGTAGATATGCAGCAGCCATGTAGCAGCTATGCAGCAGCCATGCAACAGTCATGCAGCAGGCATGTAGCAGCCATGCAGATGACATCCAGCAGCCTTGGAACAGGTGAATAGCAGCCATGCAGAAGCCATTTAGCAGCCATTTAGCAGCCATTCAGCAGCCATGCAGCATCCATGCAGCACCCATACAGCAGCGATGCAGCAGCCATGCAGCAGCGATGCAGCAGTCATGCAGCAGCCTTGCAGCATCCATGCAGCACCCATGCAGCAGCCATGCAGCAGCCATGCAGAAGCCATCCAGGAGCCATCTAGCACCCATGCAGCAGCCATGCAGCGGCCATGCAGCAGCCATCCAGCAGCCATGCAGCAGCCATTCAGCAGCCATGCAGCAGCCATGCAGCATCCATGTAGCAGCCATGTAGCAGCCATTCAGCTGCTATGCAGAACCTATGCAGCAGCCATGCACAGCTATGCAGCAGCCATGCAGCAGCCATGCATCAGCCATGCAACAGAAGCCCATTAAAGGCACGATAGATGAGTTCAGCGACATGATTACATCCTTACCGAGAAAAGTGTGCCCTGCTGTTAGGAAATAAAATTTCCAAGCACCTCAAGCAGTATTGAGTGTGCTGTGCATACAGTTTACTTTAGAACTGAAGCCATTCTATACCCTTGAAGGGTATTATAATTTCAGTCAGAAGTTTGCAACGCCGTGATGGAGACATTTCCGACCATATAAATATATATATTCTTGATCAGTATCGACAATCTGTCAGTTATTACGCAAACAAAAGTCTCAGAAAAAGAAAAAGAAAGTTTGCAGTTAGTCTCTTGTATACTCCCATTGTTATACAGGTCGAAAGGGTCGGATCGAACAACTATATATATAGCTGCAATATAAACGATTTATTTAGCAGCCATGCAGCAGTCATTCAGTAGCTATGCAGCAACCACCCTGCTGTCATCCAGGAGCCATTTAGCACCCATGCCAAAGCCATGCAGCAGCCATGCAGCAGCCATGCAGCAGCCATGCAGCAGCCATGCAGCAGATATGCAGCAGCCATGCAGCAGCCATGCAGCATCCATGTAGCAGCCATTCAGCAGACATTTAACAGCCATGCAGCAGCAATGTGGCAGCCATGCAGCAGTAGCCCATTAAATTCACGAAATATGAGCTCAGCGACATGATTACATCCTTACCGAGAAAAATGTTCCGTGGTGTTAGAAAATAAAATTGCCATGCAGCGGCCATGCAGCAGCATGCATGTATGCTGTGCATACAGCCAGCAGCAAACATGCAGCAACCATGCGGCAACCATACGGCAGTCATCCGGGAGCCATCTAGCACCCATGCAGCAGTCATGCAGAAGCTATGCAACAGCCATGCACAGCTATGCAGCAGCCATGCAGCAGCCATGCAGCAGCCATGCAGCAGCCATGCAGCAGCCATGCAGCAGCCATGCAGCAGCCATGCAGCAGCCATGCAGCAGCCATGCATCAGCCATGCAGCAGCCAAGCAGCAGCCATGTAGCAGCCATGCAGCAGCCATGCAGCAGCCATGCAGCAGCCATGCAGCAGACATGCAGCAACCATGCAGCTGCTATACAGCAGTCATGCAGAAGCTATGCAGCAGCCGTGCACAGCTATGCAGCAGCCATGCAGCAGCCATGCAACAGCCATTATGCAGTCATCCAGGAGCCATCTAGCACCCATGCAGCAGCCATGCAGCAGCTATGCAGCAGCCATGCAGTAGATATGCAGCACCAATGTAGCAGCCATGCAGCAGCCATGCAGTAGATATGCAGCAGCAATGTAGCAGCCATTTAGCAGCCATGCACCGGCCATGCAGCACCCATGCAGCAGCTATGCAGCAGCCATGCAGAAGTCATGCAGCATCCATGCAGCATCCATGCAGCATCCGTGAAGCACCCATGCAGCAGACATGCAGCAGCTATGCAGCAGCCATGCAGCAGCCATGCAACAGCCATCTTGCAGTTATCCAGGAGCCATCTAGCACCCATGAAGCAGCCATGCAGCAGCTATGCAGCAGCCATGCAGTAGATATGCAGCACCAATGTAGCAGCCATGCAGCAGCCATGCAGTAGATATGCAGCAGCAATGTAGCAGCCATTCAGCAGCCATGCACCGACCATGCAGCACCCATGCAGCAGCTATGCAGCAGCCATGCAGAAGCCATGCAGCATCCATGCAGCATCCATGCAGCATCCGTGAAGCACCCATGCAGCAGACATGCAGCAGCCACGCAGCAGCAATGCAGCAGCCATCCGGCAGTCATCCAGGAGCCATGCAGCAGCCATGCAGCAGCTATGCAGCTGAATAGCAGGCATGCAGCAGCCGTGCGGCAGCCTTGCAGCAGCCATGCAGCAGCCGTGCAGCAGCCATACAGCAGCCATGCAGCAGCCAACCAGCAGCCTTGCAACAGCCATCCGGCAGTCATCCAGGAGCCATCAAGCACCCATGCAGCGGACATGCAGCAGCCATGAAGCTGCCATGCAGCTGCCATGCATCAGCCATGCAGAAGCTATGCAGCAGCCATGCAGAAGCCATGCAGCATCCATGCAGCATCCATGCAGCATCCGTGAAGCACCCATGCAGCAGACATGCAGCAGCCATGCAGCAGCCATGCAGCAGCTATGCAGCTGAATAGCAGGCATGCAGCAGCCGTGCGGCAGCCTTGCAGCAGCCATGCAGCAGCCATGCAGCAGCCATGCAGCAGCCATGCAGCAGCCATGCAGCAGCCAACCAGCAGCCTTGCAGCAGCCACCCTGCAGTCATCCAGGAGCCATCTAGAGCCCATGCAGTAGTCATACAGCAGCCATGCAGTAGCCATGCAGAAGCCATGCAGCATCCATGCAGCATCCATGCAGCATCCGTGAAGCACCCATGCAGCAGACATGCAGCAGCCATGCAGCAGCAATGCAGCAGCCATCCGGCAGTCATCCAGGAGCCATGCAGCAGCCATGCAGCAGCTATGCAGCTGAATAGCAGGCATGCAGCAGCCGTGCGGCAGCCTTGCAGCAGCCATGCAGCAGCCATGCAGCAGCCATGCAGCAGCCAACCAGCAGCCTTGCAGCAGCCACCCTGCAGTTATCCAGGAGCCATCTAGCACCCATGCAGCAGCCATGCAGCAGCTATGCAGCAGCCATGCAGTAGATATGCAGCACCAATGTAGCAGCCATGCAGCAGCCATGCAGTAGATATGCAGCAGCAATGTAGCAGCCATTCAGCAGCCATGCACCGGCCATGCAGCACCCATACAGCAGCTATGCAGCAGCCATGCAGAAGCCATGCAGCATCCATGCAGCATCCATGCAGCATCCGTGAAGCACCCATGCAGCAGACATGCAGCAGCCATGCAGCAGCAATGCAGCAGCCATCCGGCAGTCATCCAGGAGCCATGCAGCAGCTATGCAGCTGAATAGCAGGCATGCAGCAGCCGTGCGGCAGCCTTGCAGCAGCCATGCAGCAGCCGTGCAGCAGCCATGCAGCAGCCATGCAGCAGCCAACCAGCAGCCTTGCAACAGCCATCCGGCAGTCATCCAGGAGCCATCAAGCACCCATGCAGCGGACATGCAGCAGCCATGAAGCTGCCATGCAGCTGCCATGCATCAGCCATGCAGAAGCTATGCAGCAGCCATGCAGAAGCCATGCAGCATCCATGCAGCATCCATGCAGCATCCGTGAAGCACCCATGCAGCAGACATGCAGAAGCCATGCAGCAGCCATGCAGCAGCTATGCAGCTGAATAGCAGGCATGCAGCAGCCGTGCGGCAGCCTTGCAGCAGCCATGCAGCAGCCATGCAGCAGCCATGCAGCAGCCATGCAGCAGCTATGCAGCAGCCAACCAGCAGCCTTGCAGCAGCCACCCTGCAGTCATCCAGGAGCCATCTAGAGCCCATGCAGTAGTCATACAGCAGCCATGCAGTAGCTATGCTGCAGCCGTGTAGCAGCCATGCCGCAGCCATGCAGCAGCCATGCAACAGCTGTGTAGCACTCATGCAGCTGACATCCAGCAGCCAGCAAGATATCCAACCATCCAGCAGCTATCCAGCAGCCATGCAGCAGATATATATTCTTAATCAGGATCGACAATCTGTAAAATTGTACGAAAACAAGTCCCTCAGTTTTAGATCTATTTAAAAGGAAGTTTGCAGTTAGTCTCATGTATACTCCCATTATTATATAAGTCGAACGGGTCGGATCGAACAACTATATATATATCCAAATATAAACGCTTTATTTAGCAGCCATGCAGCAGTCATACAGTACCTATGAAGCTGTCATTTAGCAGCCATGCAGAACTCATACAGCAGCTATGCAGCAGCCATGCAGCTGCTATGCAGCAGCCACCCTGCAGTCATCCAGGAGCCATCTAGAACCCATGCAGTAGTCATAAAGCACCCATGCAGTTGCTATGCAGTAGCTATGCAGCAGCCATGTAGCAGCCATGCCGCAGCCATGCAGCAGCCATGCAACAGCTGTGTAGCACTCATGCAGCTGACATCCAGCAGCCAGCCAGATATCCAACCATCCAGCAGCTATCCAGCAGCCATGCAGTAGATATGCAGCAGCCATGTAGCAGCTATGCAGCAGCCATGCAACAGCCATGCAGCAGCCATGTAGCAGCCATACAGCTGACATCCAGCAGCCTTGGAACAGGTGAGTAGCAGCCATGCAGAAGCCATTTAGCAGCCATGCCAAAGCCGTGCAGCAGTCATGCAGCATCCATGTAGCTCCCATGCAGTAGCCATGCCGCAGCCATTCAACAGACATTTAACAGCCATGCAGCAGAAATATGGCAGCCATGCAGCAGTAGCCCATTAAAGGCACGACATATGAGTTCAGCGACATGATTACATCCTTACCGAGAAAAATGTGCCGTGCTGCCAGAAAATAAAATTGCCATGCAGCGGCCATGCAGCAGCATGCATGTATGCTGTGCATACAGCCAGCAGCAAACATGCAGCAACCATACGGCAGTCATCCAGGAGCCATCTAACACACATGCAGCAGTCATGCAGCTGCCATCCGGCAGACATCCAGGAGTCATCTAGCACCCATGCAGCAGCCAGGCAGCATCCATGCAGAATCCGTGCAGCAGCCATGCAGCAGCCATGCAGCAGCATTACAGCAGCCATGCAGCAGCCATGCAGCAGCCATGCAGCAGCCATGCAGCAGCCATGCAGCAGCCATGCAGAAGCCATCCAGGAGCCATCTAGCACCCATGCAGCAGCCATGCAGCAGCCATGCAGCAGCCATGCAGCAGCCATGCAGCAGCCATGCAGCAGCCATGCAGCAGCCATGCACAGCTATGCAGCAGCCATGCAGCAGCCATGCAGCAGCCATGCAGCAACCATGCAGCAGCCATGCAGCAGCCTTGCAGCAGCCATGCAGCAACCATGCAGCAGCCATGCAGCAGCCATGCAGCAGCCATGCAGCAGCCATGCAGCAGCCATGCAGCAGCCATGCAGCAGCCATGCAGAAGCCATCCAGGAGCCATCTAGCACCCATGCAGCAGCCATGCAGCAGCCATGCAGCAGCCATGCAGCAGCCATGCAGCAGCCATGCAGCAGCCATGCACAGCTATGCAGCAGCCATGCAGCATCCATGCAGCAGCCATGCAGCAACCATGCAGCAGCCATGCAGCAGCCTTGCAGCAGCCATGCAGCAACCATGCAGCAGCCATGCAGCAGCCATGCAGCAGCCATGCAGCAGCCATGCAGCAGCCATGCAGCAGCCATGCAGCAGCCATGCAGCAGCCATGCAGCAGCCATGCAGCATCCATGTAGCAGCCATTCAGCAGACATTTAACAGCCATGCAGCAGCAATGTGGCAGCCATGCAGCAGTAGCCCATTAAATTCACGAAATATGAGTTCAGCGACATGATTACATCCTTACCGAGAAAAATGTTCCGTGGTGTTAGAAAATAAAATTGCCATGCAGCGGCCATGCAGCAGCATGCATGTATGCTGTGCATACAGCCAGCAGCAAACATGCAGCAACCATGCAGCAACCTTACGGCAGTCATCCAGGAGCCATCTAGCACACATGCAGCAGTCATGCAGCTGCCATCCGGCAGTCATCCAGGAGTCATCTAGCACCCATGCAGCAGCCAGGCAGCATCCATGCAGAATCCGTGCAGCACCCATGCAGCAGACATGCAGCAGCCATGCAGCAGCCATGCAGAAGCCATCCAGGAGCCATCTAGCACCCATGCAGCAGCCATGCAGCAGCCATGCAGCAGCCATGCAGCAGCCATGCAGCAGCCATGCAGCAGCCATGCAGCAGCCATGAAGCAGCCATGCAGCAGCCATGCAGCAGCCATGCAGCGGCCATGCAGCAGCATGCATGTATGCTGTGCATACAGCCAGCAGCAAACATGCAGCAACCATGCGGCAACCATACGGCAGTCATCCAGGAGCCATGCAGCAGCCACGCAGAAGCTATGCAGCAGCCATGCGCAGCTATGCAGCAGCCATGCAGCAGCCATGCAGCAGCCATGCAGCAACCATGCAGCAGCCATGCAGCAGCCTTGCAGCAGCCATGCAGCAACCATGCAGCAGCCATTCAGCAGACATTTAACAGCCATGCAGCAGCAATGTGGCAGCCATGCAGCAGTAGCCCATTAAATTCACGAAATATGAGTTCAGCGACATGATTACATCCTTACCGAGAAAAATGTTCCGTGGTGTTAGAAAATAAAATTGCCATGCAGCGGCCATGCAGCAGCATGCATGTATGCTGTGCATACAGCCAGCAGCAAACATGCAGCAACCATGCAGCAACCTTACGGCAGTCATCCAGGAGCCATCTAGCACACATGCAGCAGTCATGCAGCTGCCATCCGGCAGTCATCCAGGAGTCATCTAGCACCCATGCAGCAGCCAGGCAGCATCCATGCAGAATCCGTGCAGCACCCATGCAGCAGACATGCAGCAGCCATGCAGCAGCCATGCAGAAGCCATCCAGGAGCCATCTAGCACCCATGCAGCAGCCATGCAGCAGCCATGCAGCAGCCATGCAGCAGCCATGCAGCAGCCATGAAGCAGCCATGCAGCAGCCATGCAGCAGCCATGCAGCGGCCATGCAGCAGCATGCATGTATGCTGTGCATACAGCCAGCAGCAAACATGCAGCAACCATGCGGCAACCATACGGCAGTCATCCAGGAGCCATGCAGCAGCCATGCAGAAGTTATGCAGCAGCCATGCACAGCTATGCAGCAGCCATGCAGCAGCCATGCAGCAGCCATGCAGCAACCATGCAGCAGCCATGCAGCAGCCTTGCAGCAGCCATGCAGCAACCATGCAGCAGCCATTCAGCAGACATTTAACAGCCATGCAGCAGCAATGTGGCAGCCATGCAGCAGTAGCCCATTAAATTCACGAAATATGAGTTCAGCGACATGATTACATCCTTACCGAGAAAAATGTTCCGTGGTGTTAGAAAATAAAATTGCCATGCAGCGGCCATGCAGCAGCATGCATGTATGCTGTGCATACAGCCAGCAGCAAACATGCAGCAACCATGCGGCAACCATACGGCAGTCATCCAGGAGCCATGCAGCAGCCATGCAGAAGCTATGCAGCAGCCATGCACAGCTATGCAGCAGCCATGCAGCAGCCATGCAGCAACCATGCAGCAGCCATGCAGCAGCCATGCAGCAGCCATGCAGCAGCCATGCAGCAGCCATGCAGCAACTATACGGCAGTCATCCAGGAGCCATCTAGCACCCATGCAGCAGTCATGCAGCTGCCATCCGGCACTCATCCAGGAGGCATCTAGCACCCATGCAGCAGCCATGCAGCAGCCATGCAGCAGCCATGCAGCAACTATACGGCAGTCATCCAGGAGCCATCTAGCACCCATGCAGCAGTCATGCAGCTGCCATCCGGCACTCATCCAGGAGGCATCTAGCACCCATGCAGCAGCCAGGCAGCATCCTTGCAGAATCCGTGCAGCACCCATGCAGCAGACATGCAGCAGACATGCAGCAGCCATGCAGCAGCCATGCAGCAGCCATGCAGCAGCCATGCAGAAGCCATCCAGGAGCCATCTAGCAGCCATGCAGCAGCCATGCAGCAGCAATCCAGCAGCTATCCAGCACCTATGCAATAGAAATGCAGCAGCCATGCCGCAGCCATGTAGCAGCCATGCAGCTGCCATCCGGCGGTCATCCAGGAGCCATCTAACACCCATGCATCAGCCAGGCAGCATCCATGCAGCAGACATGCAGCAGACATGCAGCAGCCATGCAGCAGACATGCAGCAGCCATGCAGCTGCTATGCAGCGGTCATCCAGGAGCCATCTAACACCCATGCATCAGCCAGGCAGCAGGGAGCTATCCAACCATCCAGAAGTTATCCAGCACCTATGCAGCAGCCATGCAGCAGCTATCCCGCAGCTATCCAGCAGCTATCCAGCATCTATGCAATAGCCATGCAGCAGCCATGAGGCAGCCATGCATCACCCATGCAGCAGTCATGCAGCAGCCATGCAGCAGCCATGCAGCTAACATGCAGCAGCTATGCAGTAGCTCTGCAGCAGCAATGCAGCAGCCATGCAGCAGCTATGAATTGACCATGGAGCACCCATTTAGCAGCCATGCAGTAGCCATGTATCAGAAATGCAGTAACCATGGAGCATTCTTGTAGCAGCCATGTATCAGAAATGTAGAAGCTATGTAGCAGCCATGCAGCTGTCATGAACAACCATGCAGCAGTCATAAAACAGCCATCCAGCAGCCATCCTGCAGTCATCCAGGAGCCATCTAGCACCCATGCAGCAGCCTTGCAGCGGCCATGCAACAGCCATGCAGCAATCATGCAACAGCCATGCAGCTGCCATCCGGCGGACATCCAGGAGCCATCTAACACCCATGCATCAGCCAGGCAGCATCCCTGCAGCAGACATGCAGCAGCCATGCAGCAGACATGCAGCAGCCATCCAGCAGCCATCCGGCAGTCATCCAGGAGCCATGCAGCAGCCATGCAGCAGTCATTCAGCAGCCATATAGCAGCCATGCAGCAGACATGCAGCAGCCATGCAGCTGAGTAGCAGCCATGCAGCTTCCATGCATGACCCATGCAGCAGCTGAGTAGCAGCCATGCAGCTCCCTTGCAGCAGCCATGCAGCAGCTCTGCAGCAGCCATGCAGCAGCTATGAAGTGACCATGGAGCACACATTTAGCTGCCATGCAGTAGCCATGTATCAGAAATGCAGTAGCTATGCTGTAACAATGGAGCACCCATGTAGCAGCCATGTATCAGAAATGTAGAAGCTATGTGGCGGCCATGTAGCAGCCATGACCAACCATGCAGCAGCGATGCAGCAGCCATGCAGCTGACATCCAGCAGCCTTGAAACAGGTGAGTAGCAGCCATGCAGAAGCCATTTAGGAGCCATTTATCAGCCATTCAGCAGCCATGCAGCATCCATGCAGCACCCATGCAGCAGCTATGCAGCAGCGATGCGGCAGTCATGCAACAGCCATGCAGCATCCATGCAGCACCCATGCAGCAGCCATGCCGCAGCAATTTACCAGCCATGCAGCAGCCGTGCAGCAGCCTTGCAACAGAATCCCATTAAAGGCACGATAGATGAGTTCAGCGACATGATTACATCCTTACCGAGAAAAATGTGCCCTGCTGTTAGGAAATAAAATTGCCAAGCACCTCAAGCAGTATTGAGTGTGCTGTGCATACAGTTTACTTTAGATCTGAAGCCATTCTATACCCTTGAAGGGTATTATAATTTCAGTCAGAAGTTTGCAACGCCGTGATGGAGACATTTCCGACCATATAAATATATATATTCCTGATCGGTATCGACAATCTGTCAGTTATTACGCAAACAAAAGTCTCAGATTTAAATCTATTTAAAAGGAAGTTTGCAGTTAGTCTCATGTATACTCCCATTATTATAAAAGTCGAACGGGTCGAATCGAACAACTATATATATAGCTGCAATATAAACGATTTATTTAGCAGCCATGCAGCAGTCATACAGTAGCTATGCAGCAGCCATTTAGCAGCCATGCAGCACTCATACAGCAGCTTTGCAGCAGCCATGCAGCTGCTATGCAGCAACCACCCTGCAGTCATCCAGGAGCCATCTAGAACCCATGCAGTAGTCATACAGCAGCCATGCAGTAGCTATTCAGCAGCCATGCAGCAGTCATGCAGCAGCCATGCAGTAGATATGCAGCAGCCATGTAGCAGCTATGCAGCAGCCATGCAACAGCCATGCAGCAGCCATGTAGCAGCCATGCAGCTGACATCCAGCAGCCTTGAAACAGGTGAGTAGCAGCCATGCAGAAGCCATTTAGCAGCCATTTTGCAGCCATTCAGCAGCCATGCAGCATCCATGCAGCACCCATGCAGCAGCCGTGTCGCAGCAATTTACCAGCCATGCAACAGCCATGCAGCAGCCATGTAGCAGCCATGCAGCTGACATCCAGCAGCCTTGGAACAGGTGAGTAGCAGCCATGCAGAAGCCATTTAGAAGCCATTTAGCAGCCATTCAGCAGCCATGCAGCATCCGTGCAGTACCCATGCAGCAGCCATACAGCAGCGATGCAGCAGTCATGCAGCACCCATTCAGCAGCCATGCAGCACCCATGCAGCATCCATGCCGCAGCAATTTACCAGTCATGCAGCACCCATGCAGCAGCCGTGCAGCAGCCATGCAGCAGTCATGCAGCAGCCATGCAACAGAAGCCCATTAAAGGCACGATAGATGAGTTCAGCGACATGATTACATCCTTACCGAGAAAAATGTGCCCTGCTGTTAGGAAATAAAATTGCTAAGCACCTCAAGCAGTATTGAGTGTGCTGTGCATACAGTTTACTTTAGAACTGAAGCCATTCTATACCCTTGAAGGGTATTATAATTTCAGTCAGAAGTTTGCAACGCCGTGATGGAGACATTTCCGACCATATAAATATATATATTCTTGATCAGTATCGACAATCTGTCAGTTATTACGCAAACAAAAGTCTC
Organism: Drosophila bunnanda; assembly: GCA_035046265.1. Taxonomy (NCBI): domain Eukaryota; kingdom Metazoa; phylum Arthropoda; class Insecta; order Diptera; family Drosophilidae; genus Drosophila; species Drosophila bunnanda. The sequence goes on along the minus strand of JAWNOB010000041.1, from coordinate 180,210 downwards.
AGATTTAAATCAATTTAAAAGAAAGTTTGCAGTTAGTCTCTTGTATACTCTCATTATTATATAAGTCGAACGGGTTGGATCGAACGACTATATATAAAGCTGCAATATAAACATTAATTAAAATGTTTATCTGTCTCCGCGTTTCTCCAGAGGCCACTTCCTCTGTATAGCTCTCCACCTATCTCAAAAGAAATCTCTTTCTCTATGGCGCTCTCGCGCTCTTACTCACTTTCTCTATTCTACTAACAACTCGGAGGCCATAAATAGAGGCGCTACCAGCGCACAGCTCCCAGTCTCTGAGCGACCTTCGCCTTGTTTACATCTATAGTGATCGTGGAAGTGATAGTGACATCATATCAGCTGAACAAGGCAATACATCTGGATAAAGCAAGAATCACACTTCGCCTAATTGAAGACAACAACTATATTACTTTGCACCGGAGGAAATTAAGCAATGACGAAAAAGGGTAATCAGGTGTCCTCTACTAAGATAAGTCTTAACCATTACAATTCTATCATGTATTTAAGAAGCTATCGGAGGTATCAGGAATTATGCAATGACGAAAAAGGGTAATCATGTGTCCTCTACTAAGGTAAGTCTTAACGCCAACTTTTAGTACATTATTATACACTTGCATGGCATTATAAATTCAGTCAGGAACTTCTAACGCAGTGAAAGGGACATTACCGACCATATAAAAATATATTTTCTTAATCAGGATCGACAATCTGTAAAATTGTACGAAAACAAGTCCATCAACTTTAGATCTATTTAAAAGGAAGTTTGCAGTTAGTCTCATGTATACTCCCATTATTATAAATGTCGAACGGGTCGAATCGAACAACTATATATATAGCTGCAATATAAACGATTTATTTAGCAGCCATGCAGCAGTCATACAGTAGCTATGCAGCAGCCATTTAGCAGCCATGCAGCACTCATACAGCAGCTTTGCAGCAGCCATGCAGCTGCTATGCAGCAACCACCCTGCAGTCATCCAGGAGCCATCTAGAACCCATGCAGTAGTCATACAGCAGCCATGCAGTAGCTATGCAGCAGCCATGCAGCATCCATGCAGCACCCAAGCAGCAGCCGTGTCGCAGCAATTTACCAGCCATGCAACAGCCATGCAGCAGCCATGTAGCAGCCATGCAGCTGACATCCAGCAGCCTTGGAACAGGTGAGTAGCAGCCATGCAGAAGCCATTTAGCAGCCATTTAGCAGCCATTCAGCAGCCATGCAGCATCCATGCAGCACCCAAGCAGCAGCCGTGTCGCAGCAATTTACCAGCCATGCAACAGCCATGCAGCAGCCATGTAGCAGCCATGCAGCTGACATCCAGCAGCCTTGGAACAGGTGAGTAGCAGCCATGAAGAAGCCATTTAGCAGCCATTCAGCAGCCATTCAGCAGCCATGCAGCATCCATGCAGCACCCATGCAGCAGCCGTGTCGCAGCAATTTACCAGCCATGCAACAGCCATGCAGCAGCCATGTAGCAGCCATGCAGCTGACATCCAGCAGCCTTGGAACAGGTGAGTAGCAGCCATGAAGAAGCCATTTAGCAGCCATTTAGCAGCCATTCGGCAGCCATGCAGCATCCATGCAGCAGCCATGCAGCATCCATGCAGCACCCATGCAGCAGCGATGCAGCAGTCATGCAGCAGCCATGCAGTAGATATGAAGCAGCCATGTAGCAGCTATGCAGCAGCCATGTAACAGCCATCCAGCAGCCTTGGAACAGGTGAGTAGCAGCCATGCAGAAGCCATTTAGCAGCCATGTAGAAGCCATTTAGCAGCCATTTAGCAGCCATTCAGCGGCAATGCAGCATCCATGCAGCACCCCTGCAGCAGCCATGTAGCAGCCATGCAGCTGACATCCAGCAGCCTTGGAACAGGTGAGTAGCAGCCATGCAGAAGCCAGTTAGCAGCCATTTAGCAGCCATTCAGCAGCCAAGCAGGATCCATGCAGCACCCATGCAGCAGCGATGCAGCAGTCACGCAGCAGCCATGCAGTAGATATGAAGAAGCCATGTAGCAGCTATGCAGCAGCCATGCAACAGCCGTCCAGCAGCCTTGGAACAGGTGAGTAGCAGCCATGCAGAAGCCATTTAGCAGCCATTTAGCAGCCATTCAGCATTCGTGATGGAGACATTTGCGACCATATAAATATATATATTCTTGATCAGTATCGACAATCTGTCAGTTATTACGCAATCAAAAGTCTCAGATTTAAATCTATTTAAAAGAAAGTTTGCAGTTAGTCTCTTGTATACTCTCATTATTATATAAGTCGAACGGGTCGGATCGAACGACTATATATAAAGCTGCAATATAAACATTTATTTAAATCTTTATCTGTCTCCGCGTTTCTCCAGAGGCCACTTCCTCTGTATAGCTCTCCACCTATCTCATAAGAAATCTCTTTCTCTCTGGCGCTCTCGCGCTCTATCTCACTTTCACGATTCTACTCAAAACTCGGAGACCATAAATAGGGTCGCTACCAGCGCACAGCTCCCAGTCTCTGAGCGGCCTTCGCCTTGTTTACATCTATATCAGCTGAACAAGGCAATGCATCTGGATAAAGCAAGAAGCTCACTTCGCCTAATTGAAGACAACAACTATATTACTTTGCACCGGAGGGAATTAAGCAATGACGAAAAAGGGTAATCATGTGTCCTCTACTAAGGTAAGTCTTAATCATTACAATTCTATCATGTATTTAAGATGATATCGGAGGTATCAGGAATTAAGCAATGACGAAAAAGGGTAATCATGTGTCCTCTACTAAGGTAAGTCTTAACCATTACAATTCTATCATGTATTTAAGATGCTATAGGAGGGATCAGGCCCAGGTCTAGAAGCACAAGTGCTAACTCTGGATTTATTTTCCAATTAATACCCTTAATGGCAGAGAGCTCATTAATTAGTTTTTATTGATAACTACAAATGTACAGTCAAAGTTACCAGCTAACATCTGACTATGGCGCCAACTTTTAGTACATTATTATACACTTGAAAGGCATTATAAATTCAGTCAGGAACTTCTAACGCAGTAAAAGCGACATTACCGAAAACAAGTCCCTCAGTTTTAGATCTATTTAAAAGGATGTTTGCAATTAGTCTCATGTATACTCCCATTATTATATATGTCGACCGGGTCGGATCGAACAACTATATATATAGCTGCAATATAAACGATTTCTTTAGCAGTCATACAGTAGCTATGCAGCAGCCATGCAGCATTCATACAGCAGCTATGCAGCAGCCATGCAGCTGCTATGCAGAAGCCACCCTGCAGTCATCCAGGAGCCATCTAGAACCCATGCAGTAGTCATACAGCAGCCATGCAGCAGTCATGCAGCAGTAGTCATACAGCAGCCATGCAGTAGCTATGCAGCAGCAATGTAGCAGCCATGCCGCAGCCATGCAGCAGCCATGCAACAGTTGTGTAGCACTCATGCAGCTGACATCCAGCAGCCAGCCAGATATCCAACCATCCAGCAGCTATCCAGCAGCCATGCAGCAGTCATACAGCAGCCATTCAGTAGCTATGCAGCAGCCATGTAGCAGCCATGCCGCAGCCACGCAGCAGCCATGCAACAGCTGTGTAGCACTCATGTAGCTGACATCCAGCAGCCAGCCAGATATCCAACCATCCAGCAGCTATCCAGCAGACATGCAGCAGTCATGCAGAAGCCATGCAGTAGATATGCAGCAGCCATGTAGCAGCTATGCATCAGCTATGCAGCAGCCATGCAACAGCCATGCAGCAGCCATGTAGCAGCCATGCAGCTGACATCCAGCAGCCTTGGAACAGGTGAGTAGCAGCCATGCAGAAGCCATTTAGGAGCCATTCAGCAGCCATGCAGCATCCATGCAGCACCCATGCAGCAGCCATGCAGCACTCATACAGCAGCTATGCAGCAGCCATGCAGCTGCTATGCAGCAGCTACCCTGCAGTCATCCAGGAGCTATCTAGAACCCATGCAGTAGTCATACAGCAGCCATGCAGTAGCTATGCAGCAGCCATGTAGCAGCCATGCCGCAGCCATGCAGCAGCCATGCAACAGTTGTGTAGCACTCATGCAGCTGACTTCCAGCAGCCAGCTAGATATCCAACCATCCAGCAGCTATCCAGCGGCCATGCAGCAGTCATGCAGCAGCCATGCAGTAGCTATGCAGCAGCCATGTAGCAGCCATGCAGCAGCCATGCAGCAGCGATGCAGCAGTCATGCAGCAGCCATGCAGCATCCATGCAGCACCCATGCAACAGGCATGCCGCAGCAATTTACCAGCCATGCAGCACCCATGCAGCAGCCGTGCAGGAGCCATGCAGCAGTCATGCAGGAGCCATGCAGTAGATATTTAGCTGCCATGTAGCAGTTATGCAGCAGCTAAGCAGCAGCCATGCAACAGCCATGCAGAAGCCATTTAGCAGCCATTTAGCAGCCATTCAGCAGCCTTGCAGCATCCATGCAGCACCCATGCAGCAGCCATGCAGCACTCATACAGCAGCTATGCAGCAGCCATGCAGCTGCTATGCAGCAGCTACCCTGCAGTCATCCAGGAGCTCTCTAGAACCCATGCAGTAGTCATACAGCAGCCATGCAGTAGCTATGCAGCAGCCATGTAGCAGCCATGCCGCAGCCATGCAACAGCTGTGTAGCACTCATTCAGCTGACATCCAGCAGCCAGCCAGATATCCAACCATCAAGCAGCTATCCAGCAGCCATGCAGCAGTCATGCAGCAGCCATGCAGCATCCATGCAGCACCCATGCAACAGGCATGCCGCAGCAATTTACCAGCCATGCAGCACCCATGCAGCAGCCGTGCAGGAGCCATGCAGCAGTCATGCAGGAGCCATGCAGTAGATATTCAGCTGCCATGTAGCAGCTATGCAGCAGCTATGCAGCAGCCATGCAACAGCCATGCAGAAGCCATTTAGCAGCCATTAAGCAGCCATTCAGCAGCCTTGCAGCATCCATGCAGCACCCATGCAGCAGCCATGCAGCAGCGATGCAGCAGCGATGCAGCAGTCATGCAGCAGCCATGCTGCATCCATGCAGCACCCATGCAGCAGCCATGCCGCAGCAATTTACCAGCCTTGCAGCATCCATGCAGCACCCATGCAGCAGCCATGCAGCAGCGATGCAGCAGTCATGCAGCAGCCATGCTGCATCCATGCAGCACCCATGTAGCAGCCATGCCGCAGCAATTTACCAGCCATGCAGCACCCATGCAGCAGCCGTGCAGGAGCCATGCAGCAGTCATGCAACAGCCATTTAGCAGCCATTCAGCAGCCATGCAGCATCCATGCAGCATCCATGCAGCACCCATGCAGCAGCCATGCAGCAGCCATGCAGCAGTCATGCAGCAGCCATGCAACAGAAGCCCATTAAAGGCACGATAGATGAGTTCAGCGACATGATTACATCCTTACCTAAAAAAATGTGCCCTGCTGTTAGGAAATAAAATTGCCAAGCACCTCAAGCAGTATTGAATGTGCTGTGCATACAGTTTACTTTAGAACTAAAGCCATTCTATACCCTTAAAGGGTATTATAATTTCAGTCAGAAGTTTGCAACGCCGTGATGGAGACATTTCCGACCATATAAATATATATATTCTTGATCAGTATCGACAATCTGTCAGTTATTACGCAAACAAAAGTCTCAGATTTAAATCAATTTAAAAGAAAGTTTGCAGTTAGTCTCTTGTATACTCTCATTATTATATAAGTCAAACGGGTCGGATCGAACGACTATATATAAAGCTGCAATATAAACAATAATTAAAATGTTTTTCTGTCTCCGCGTTTCTCCAGAGGCCACTTCCTCTGTATAGCTCTCCACCTATCCCAAAAGAAACCTCGTTCTCTCTGGCGCTCTCGCGCTCTAACTCACTTTCTCTATTCTACTCAAAACTCGGAGACCATAAATAGGGGCGCTACCAGCGCACAGCTCCCAGTCTCTGAGCGGCCTTCGCCTTGTTTACATCTGTAGTGATCGTGGAAGTGATAGTGACATCATAATATCAGCTGAACAAGGCAATGCATCTGGATAAAGCAAGAAGCTCACTTCGCCTAATTGAAGACAACAACTATATTACTTTGCACCGGAGGGAATTAAGCAATGACGAAAAAGGGTAATCATGTGTCCTCAACTAAGGTAAGTCTTAACCATTACAATTCTATCATGTATTTAAGATGCTATAGGAGGGATCAGGCCCAGGTCTAGAAGCACAAGTGCTAACTCTGGATTTATTTTCCAATTAATATATTTAATGGCAGAGAGCTCATTAATTAGTTTTAATTGATAACTACAAACATATAGTCAAAGTTACCAGCTAACATCTGACTATGGCGCCAACTTTTAGTACATTATTATACACTTGCATGGCATTATTAATTCAGTCAGGAACTTCTAACGCAGTGACCAGGACATTACCGACCATATAAAGACATATATTCTTAATCAGGATCAACAATCTGTAAAATTGTACGAAAACAAGTCCATCAGTTTTAGATCTATTTAAAAGGAAGTTTGCAGTTAGTCTCATGTATACTCCCATTATTATATAAGTCGAACGGGTCGGATCGAACAACTATATATATAGCTGCAATATAAACGATTTATTTAGCAGCCATGCAGCAGTCATACAGTAGCTATGCAGCAGCCATTTAGCAGCCATGCAGCACTCATACAGCAGCCATGCAGCCCCCATACAGCAGCTATGCAGCAGCCCTGCAGCTGCTATGCAGCAGCCACCCTGCAGTCATCCAGGAGCCATCTAGAACCCATGCAGAAGCTATGCAGCAGCCATGTAGCAGCCATGCCGCAGCCATGCAGCAGCCATGCAACAGCTGTGTAGCACTCATGCAGCTGACATCCAGCAGCCAGCCAGATATCCAACCATCCAGCAGCTATCCAGCAGCCATGCAGCAGTCATGCAGCAGCCATGCAACAGAAGCCCATTGTGTTTGGGGGGCGATCCTGCCCGCAAAGAATCCTTGGAGTGGTGCCAAATGTGTCCCACGTCGCGAAACGAAGTTTTAACCCGTCAGGGTTGAAAATAAAAGGCGGGGGCGTCGTGGGGTAATCGGGCACGTCAGCTTTATTTCGCTGCATATATGAGACTAACCAATCGATACTAAATCTAAGCTTAGAACCGATCTCCCGGTCGCTTTGCCTCGTTAAAGCGGGAGCGGGAGATCGTCGGTACTCGGGATGCGAGAGCAAGCCGGAGACCGAAAGCTCGCTCCTGAACAGAGGCGGCACAGTGGGCCCCTCACGTAAACATCCTGCCCCCCCTTGCAATCACTCAGATTGCTAAATGGTCGTTGCCGCGGTCATCAGGGTATCCTGGCGAGCGGCGGAAAAAATGCCGCGGAGACGTCGACGTCCGAAGCGGATGAAGTTCAGGGGCAGACTCGGCATTGGTTGGACTGGACCTCTCGTACGTCTGCCCCCGAAACTTTTGCGTGGTGCGAAGCGAAGTCATCTTCTGGAAAACATATATCAGTTAGAAGAGTGGTCAGTAAACAACGCGAGTTAGGAGCACGATGTGATCCGACTTCCAGGCATATGCAGGAGCGTATGGTGATTTTGATTGCACGTCTTGCATCGTTCACCACTATGGCACTTGCCTTGGGAATGTTCGTGTGCCAAACAGTTGGAACAGTAACGGTTGATGGACACCGTGCTGAGCCTCTTCTCAGCACTAAGCATGAGGAACTTTTGGCATTTTCGAAGCGGATGGATTCCGCTGCAGACTCGGCAGCGGTAGGAGTGAGTGCCTGTGGTACGCCTGCTTTTGATGCCATCGTATGGAACCCTGTAATTGGCGGAATTGGAAGAGGTTACAACTCGAGCGGAGAACGACGAGATTCTTGGGATCGATGCTGTTACGGGGTTTGAAGGTTCAGGAGTAATCGGAACGGTGGAGGAACCGTTGCTGGGATGCAGCAAGGTGTGATGCCGTCTGCGGCACGTATGGCAGGAGTGGGAACTTGGGCAATCCCGCAACTGGTGACCTCGTCCCAAGCAATTCAAGCAGAGTTGCTTTCTTCGGACGATATTTGACCGCTGGAATACGGTCATTTCGAGAAAACGGGGACATTTACGCAGGGGGTGGCTTTTCCCGGAACACAGGTCACACCTTCTGGGTGCTGGAATCACCCTGAAATCGGAAGAATGAAGGCGGGGCTGTGGGGTGCTCTTAGTAGCCGACCTCGGCTGGAAATGCCCTGAACTGGCAGGCGTGACGTCGTCGATGGCCTCCAGCGTACGATGGCGTTCGGTCAGAAACGCGTCTAGCTCTTTCCAAGTTGGAGTTTCGGCTTTATTGTGTATGGATTGCTCCCACAGCGAAAGTGTGATTTTGGGAAGCTTGGTGGACACCATATAGACCAGGATGCAATCCCAAGCTTCGACTTGAATCGAAGACATCTCTAAGGCTGCCAGGCAGTTCTTGCCTTGTAGTTCTTTCAGCGCGTCTCCGGACTCTAAGGAGATAGCCTGGATGTTGAAAAGGATTTTCAACTGGCTATTGACCAACAACCGCCGATTCTCGAAGCGGTCGGTGAGGCTTCGCCAAGCTGAGACGAACCCGTCATTTGTGAGCGGGGCTTTGGAAACAATGGTGTGCGCATCGCCAGTTGTTTTGGATAGTAGGTGGAACAGTTTCTCCACCGGGGTGAGACGCGAGTTGTGAATATATACCGCAGTGAAAAGGTCTCTGAACGTAGGCCACCGAAGATAGTCACCATCGAAAACTTCAGTGTCCACCGGTGGCAGAGAACATCCCGCGGAAGGGGGTGGTGGCAAGCTGTCGGAAGTCTGAGTGGACTGGGAGGCGCCCTTCTCTGCTGTTTCTTGAAGTTGGGCAACACATCTTGAATAGACGGAGTAACAATCGTTGTATTTGGATTCAAGCACTGTCGCGGCGGACGTACTATCAGCGGACACGGAAAAAAGATGGGTGCAGCTCTCGTAGCTCTTTTCCACCTTTTCCCACAAGGCTCCAATCTGCTTGCGATGGACTTGGATTATGAAGGGAGAAAAATTTGCAGATTCGGAAGTGGCGGAAGTGTGAATGTGTGACTCAAATTGATTCACACGGTCAGTTGTGCCAATAAACTTTCTTAACGCAATGTCAACTGCGGTTGGAGCCATCTTTCTGCGGTGGAATAAGTGAGTCTTGAAGAAGAATTCATGGAAATTTGCTAACTGCTCGTGGAATTACGGTAGTGGGCCTCGGAATCAGCTGGGACGGCGGCGGAGATGCGGATTGGAAATTCGTTTACACTAGTCCCGGGGGAAACATTTGGGCAAGAGGTTGGCCGTAGTTAAAAAAAAATTACAAAGAACAATAACGGAATGCCGAAATAATTTGAGCGCCGATTTAAATAAAATGAATTGTGGCGGCAGAACCAATTTAATTGTTGCCGCTGGAGTGCAGGCGTTGGAGCGGACAGAGGTTGAACTTTTTTTTTAATATTAATATTTAAGAGCCGAAATGGTGGAAATAAAACCTTGGCTTCTGTTCAGGATAAAAACTCAGTGGGTTATGCCGTCGTCAAAGCAGTGCGTAGGTGCGGGACTAAGAAAAACCCGAACGACATCAACAACAACGTAGCCACTGCGGCGGCTAGGTTGAATAAATGAGAAAAATAATCGGGATTAAATTCAAATTCTGGATTTATTGAAGGGTGTTGAACTATTTATATTTTATTATATTATTATATATTAATTTCGAAAATTATCAACCGCAGATGTTCAACTATTTCAGCGCTGGAAAGGTGGAATCAAAACATCAGCTTTTGGTCGTGGACAAAAAGCTCACTGGGTTTAGCCGACGGCAAGCGGCGCCTATGTGTGGGACCCAACGAACTAAACGGCAACAACAACGCGGCCGCTACGGCGACTAAATTGAAAACAATTAAAACGCTTGCGTTTGGGTTTTGTTGCTAATGGTTTCGTTCACTTTGAATTTTGAAATTATAGTATCGGGATTAGTTCCTGGAGTCGTTGGCCGAAAATATATTGGAAAATATATGGGCATGCATGTAACAATGTGTACGGGCACAGTGGAGCGTCGAGAAGTGGATACAAAATAATAAATAACCAGAACAAGCGCAGTCGCACCTGTGTTGTTTGAATTTGGATGTCGGTTATGCTTGTACTTGTATAACAAATGTTAATGTCATCAACTGCAAGCCGGAAAATGTTGAATTTTTCCGAGTCGAAGAGCTGGACTTAAAAGCTCGCTTGATCGCGAAGACAAGCTCGCGGCGTTATGCCGACGGCAAGCGATGCCTATGTGAGGGCACAAGAAACGAAACGGCAACAACAACACGGCTTCTGCGGCGGCGAAATTGAAATGGAATTAAACACTCGCGTTTGCGTTGGGCCTTTATTGGTGGCGCTTTGCGTACTTTAGATTTAATTAATCATAATTATTTATAATATCAGAGGGTGTTTGTAGGTTTCTGAAATCGGAGGTAGAAAATATCATACATGCATATAATTAAGAAGCTGGAGTATGGGTAGGAGCTTGTGTTGGCACAGTGGAGCGTCGAGGAGTGGACTGTATTAAGCTGCGCGAACAGAAAATTGTGTATGGAGACGGCACAATAAGTCAGGAATACAAATCTGGCGGCAGCGGTGGACTGTTCTGCGAACAGAGTAAAACTCCCAAAAACAGCGCATACCAGCGGCCCGATATAATATATATATATAATATATATATAATAATTCCTTTTGTCCGCTACACTTATTTCACTGTTCACTGTCTATGCACGGATCGGTGTACATATGTACACATGTATGTGCAAAAAAAGTTCGCCGTTGTATGGCTGCACATAGGGATCGGCCGTTGGCAAGCTAATGGGCAACGGAAAATGGAAGAGACGACGAGGAAAACGGCAACGCACACAAGCGGTCGCCGATGGAAATTTTCGCGGAACGGAGGCGAATGGAAATTGTACTTCTTCACTGCCTTGGGAGTTGACACGCAAAAGAAGGAAATTTTGCAAGAGTGTGACCGAAACTGTGTGTTCGGCCCACTGTTGCAGATCGACAGTGAAGATAGGCGAAGAAGGAAAAGTCGTACTTATCTTGGCGGATATGCCGGTGATTTGGAGGATATCCTTCCACAAAAATCCGGCTCGAAGGACCAATGTGTTTGGGGGGCGATCCTGCCCGCAAAGAATCCTTGGAGTGGTGCTAAATGTGTCCCACGTCGCGAAACGAAGTTTTAACCCGTCAGGGTTGAAAATAAAAGGCGGGGCGTCGTGGGGTAATCGGGCACGTCAGCTTTATTTCGCTGCATACATGAGACTAACCAATCGATACTAAATCTAAGCTTAGAACCGATCTCCCGGTCGCTTTGCCTCGTTAAAGCGGGAGCGGGAGATCGTCGGTACTCGGGATGCGAGAGCAAGCCGGAGACCGAAAGCTCGCTCCTGAGCAGAGGCGGCCTCTCACGTAAACACCCATTAAAGGCACGATAGATGAGTTCAGCGACATGATTACATCCTTACCGAGAAAAATGTGCCCTGCTGTTAGGAAATAAAATTGCCAAGCACCTCAAGCAGTATTGAGTGTGCTGTGCATACAGTTTACTTTAGAACTGAAGCCATTCCATACCCTTGAAGAGTATTATAATTTCCGTCAGAAGTTTGCAACGCCGTGATGGAAACATTTCCGACCATATAAATATATATATTCTTGATCAGTATCGGCAATCTGTCAGTTATTACGTAAACAAAAGTCTCAGATTTAAATCTATTTAAAAGAAAGTTTGCAGTTACTCTCTTGTATACTCTCATTATTATATAATTCGAACGGGTCGGATCAAACAACTATATATAAAACTGCAATATAAACGATTTATTTAGCAGCCATGCAGCACTCATACAGCAGCTATGCAGCAGCCATGCAGCTGCTATGCAGCAGCCACCCTGCAGTCATCCAGAAGCCATCTAGAACCCATGCAGTAGTAATACAGCAGCCATGCAGTAGCTATGCAGCAGCCATGTAGCAGCCATGCCGCAGCCATTCAGCAGCCATGCAACAGCTGTGTAGCACTCATGCAGCTGACATCCAGCAGCCAGCCAGATATCCAACCATCCCGCAGCTATCCATCAGCCATGCAGCAGTCATGCAGCAGCCATGCAGCAGTCATGCAGCAGCCATGCAGCAGTCATGCAGCAGCCATGCAGTAGATATGCCGCAGCAATTTACCAGCCATGCAGCACCCATGCAACAGCCATGCAGCAGCCATGTAGCAGACATGCAGCTGACATCCAGCAGCCTTGGAACAGGTGAGTAGCAGTCATGCAGCAGTCATGCAGCAGCGACATGATTACATCCTTACCGAGAAAAATTTGCCCTGCTGTTAGGAAATAAAATTGCCAAGCACCTCAAGCAGTATTGAGTGTGCTGTGCATACAGTTTACTTTAGAACTGAAGCCATTCTATACCCTTGAAGGGTATAAAGAAAGAAAGAAGAAAGAAAGTTTGCAGTTAGTCTCTTGTATATTCTCATAATTATATAAGTCGAACGGGTCGGATCGAACGACTCCACATAAAGCTGCAATATAAACATTAATTAAAATGTTTATCTGTCTCCGCGTGTCTCCATAGGCCACTTCCTCTGTATAGGTCTCCACCTATCTCAAAAGAAATCTCTTTCTCTCTGGCGCTCTCGCGCTCTAACTCACTTTCTCTATTCTACTCAAAACTCGGAGACCATAAATAGGGGCGCTACCAGCGCACAGCTCCCAGTCTCTGAGCGGCCTTCGCCTTGTTTAATATAATAATAATATCAGCTGAACAAGGCAATGCATCTGGATAAAGCAAGAAGCTCACTTCGCCTAATTGAACACAACAACTATATTACTTTGCACCGGAGGAAATTAAGCAATGACGAAAAAGGGTAATCATGTGTCCTCTACCAAGGTAAGTCTTAACCATTAAAATTCTATCATGTATTTAAGATGCTATAGGAGGGATCAGGCCCAGGTCTAGAAGCACAAGTGCGCACTCTGGATTTATTTTCCAATTAATACCCTTAATGGCAGAGAGCTCATTAATTAGTTTTAATTGATAACTACAAACGTATAGTCAAAGTTACCAGCTAACATCTGACTATGGTGCCAACTTTTAGTACATTATTATACACTTGCATGGCATTATAAATTCAGTCAGGAACTTCTAACGCAGTGAAATGGACATTACCGACCATATAAAGATATATATTCTTAATCAGAACCGACAATCTGTAAAATTGTACGAAAACAAGTCCCTCAGTTTTAGATCTATTTAAAAGGAAGTTTGCAGTTAGTCTCATATATACTATACAGTAGCTATGCAGCAGCCATTTAGCAGCCATGCAGCACTCATACAGCAGCTATGCAGCAGTCATGCAGCTGCTATGCAGCAGCCACCCTGCAGTAGTCATACAGCAGCCATGCAGTAGCTATGCAGCAGCCATGTAGCAGCAATGCCGCAGCCATGCAGCTGACATCCAGCAGCCTTGGAACAGGTGACTAGCAGCCATGCAGAAGCCATTTAGCAGCCATGACACATCCATGCAGCACCCATGCAGCACCCATGCAGCAGCCATGCAGCAGCGATGCAGCAGCCATGCAGCAGCGATGGAGCAGTCATGCAGCAGCCATGCAGCATCCATGCAGCACCCATACAGCAGCCATGCCGCAGCAATTTACCAGCCATGCAGCACCCATGCAGCAGCCGTGCAGCAGCCATGCAACAGAAGCCATTTAAAGGCACGATAGATGAGTTCAGCGACATGATTACATCCTTACCGAGCAAAATGTGCCCTGCTGTTAGGAAATAAAATTGCCAAGCACCTCAAGCAGTATTGAGTGTGCTGTGCATACAGTTTACTTTAGAACTGAAGCCATTCTATACCCTTGAAGGGTATTATAATTTCAGTCAGAAGTTTGCAACGCCGTGATGGAGACATTTCTGACCATATAAATATATATATTCTTGATCAGTATCGACAATCTGTCAGTTATTACGCAAACAAAAGTCTCAGATTTAAATCTATTTAAAAGGAAGTTTGCAATTAGTCTCATGTATACTCCCATTATTATACAGGTCGAACGGGTCGGATCGCACAACTGTATATATAGCTGCAATATAAACGATTTATTTAGCAGCCATGCAGCAGTCATACAGTAGCTATGCAGCAGCCATTTAGCAGCCATGCAGCACTTATACAGCAGCTATGCAGCAGCCATGCAGCTGCTATGCAGCAGCCACCCTGCAGTCATCCAGGAGCCATCTAGAACCCATGCAGTAGTCATACAGCAGCCATGCAGTAGCTATGCTGCAGCCGTGTAGCAGCCATGCAGCAGCCGTGCAGCAGCCATACAACAGAAGCCCATTAAAGGCACGATAGATGAGTTCAGCGACATGATTACATCCTTACCGAGAAAAATGTGCCCTGCTGTTAGGAAATAAAATTGCCAAGCACCTCAAGCAGTATTGAGTGTGCTGTGCATACAGTTTACTTTAGAACTGAAGCCATTCTATACCCTTGAAGGGTATTATAATTTCAGTCAGAAGTTTGCAACGCCGTGATGGAGACATTTCTGACCATATAAATATATATATTCTTGATCAGTATCGACAATCTGTCAGTTATTACGCAAACAAAAGTCTCAGATTTAAATCTATTTAAAAGGAAGTTTGCAATTAGTCTCATGTATACTCCCATTATTATACAGGTCGAACGGGTCGGATCGCACAACTGTATATATAGCTGCAATATAAACGATTTATTTAGCAGCCATGCAGCAGTCATACAGTAGCTATGCAGCAGCCATTTAGCAGCCATGCAGCACTCATACAGCAGCTATGCAGCAGCCATGCAGCTGCTATGCAGCAGCCACCCTGCAGTCATCCAGGAGCCATCTAGAACCCATGCAGTAGTCATACAGCAGCCATGCAGTAGCTATGCTGCAGCCGTGTAGCAGCCATGCCGCAGCCATGCAGCAGCCATGCAACAGCTGTGTAGCACTCATGCAGCTGACATCCAGCAGCCAGCCAGATATCCAACCATCCAGCAGCTATCCAGCAGCCATGCAGCAGATATATATTCTTAATCAGGATCGAAAATCTGTAAAATTGTACGAAAACAAGTCCCTCAGTTTTAGATCTATTTAAAAGGAAGTTTGCAGTTAGTCTCATGTATACTCCCATTATTATATAAGTCGAACGGGTCGGATCGCACAACTATATATATAGCTGCAATATAAACGATTTATTTAGCAGCCATGCAGCAGTCATACAGTAGCTATTAAGCAGCCATTTAGCAGCCATGCAGCACTCATACAGCAGCTATGCAGCAGCCACCCTGCAGTCATCCAGGAGCCATCTAGAACCCATGCAGTAGTCATACAGCAGCCATGCAGTAGCTATGCAGTAGCTATGCAGCAGCCATATAGCAGCCATGCCGCAGCCATGCAGAAGCCATGCAACAGCTGTGTAGCACTCATGCAGCTGACATCCAGCAGCCAACCAGATATCCAACCATCCAGCAGCCATGCAGCAGTCATGCAGAAGCCATGCAGTAGATATGCAGCAGCCATGTAGCAGCTATGCAGCAGCCATGCAACAGTCATGCAGCAGCATGTAGCAGCCATACAGCTGACATCCAGCAGCCTTGGAACAGGTGAGTAGCAGCCATGCAGAAGCCATTTAGCAGCCATTCAGCAGCCATGCAGCATCCATGCAGCACCCATACAGCACCGATGCAGCAGCCATCCAGCAGCTATCCAGCAGCCATGCAGCAGATATATATTCTAAATCAGGACCGACAATCTGTAAAATTGTACGAAAACAAGTCCCTCAGTTTTAGATCTATTTAAAAGGAAGTTTGCAGTTAGTCTCATATATACTATACAGTAGCCATGCAGAAGCCATTTAGAAGCCATGACACATCCATGCAGCACCCATGCAGCAGCCATGCAGCAGCGATGCAGCAGCCATGCAGCAGCGATGGAGCAGCCATGCAGCAGCGATGGAGCAGTCATGCGGCAGCCATGCAGCATCCATGCAGCACCCATGCAGCAGCCATGCAGCAGCCATGCCGCAGCAATTTACCAGCCATGCAGCACCCATGCAGCAGCCGTGCAGCAGCCAAGCAGCAGCCATGCAGCAGCCATGCATGTATGCGTGCATACACCCAGCAGCAAACATGCAGCTGCCACCCTGCAGTCATCCAGGAGCCATCTAGAACCCATGCAGTAGTCATACAGCAGCCATGCAGTAGCTATGCAGTAGCTATGCAGCAGCCATATAGCAGCCATGCCGCAGCCATGCAGAAGCCATGCAACAGCTGTGTAGCACTCATGCAGCTGACATCCAGCAGCCAACCAGATATCCAACCATCCAGCAGCCATGCAGCAGTCATGCAGAAGCCATGCAGTAAATATGCAGCAGCCATGTAGCAGCTATGCAGCAGCCATGCAACAGTCATGCAGCAGCATGTAACAGCCATACAGCTGACATCCAGCAGCCTTGGAACAGGTGAGTAGCAGCCATGCAGAAGCCATTTAGCAGCCATTTAGCAGCCATTCAGCAGCCATGCAGCATCCATGCAGCACCCATACAGCAGCGATGCAGCAGCCATGCAGCATCGATGCAGCAGTCATGCAGCAGCCTTGCAGCATCCATGCAGCACCCATGTAGCAGCCATGTCGCAGCAATTTACCAGCCATGCAGCACCCATGCAGCAGCCGTGCAGCAGCCATGCAGCAGTCATGCAGCAGCCATGCAACAGAAGCCCATTAAAGGCACGATAGATGAATTCAGCGACATGATTACATCCTTACCGAGAAAAATGTGCCCTGCTGTTAGGAAATAAAATTGCCAAGCACCTCAAGCAGTATTGAGTGTGCTGTGCATACAGTTTACTTTAGAACTGAAGCCATTCTATACCCTTGAAGGGTATTATAATTTCAGTCAGAAGTTTGCAACGCCGTGATGGAGACATTTCCGACCATATAAATATATATATTCTTGATCAGTATCGACAATCTGTCAGTTATTACGCAAACAAAAGTCTCAGATTTAAATCTATTTAAAAGGAAGTTTGCAATTAGTCTCATGTATACTCCCATTATTATATAAGTCGAACGGGTCGGATCGCACAACTATATATATAGCTGCAATATAAACGATTTATTTAGCAGCCATGCAGCAGTCATACAGTAGCTATTAAGCAGCCATTTAGCAGCCATGCAGCACTCATACAGCAGCTATGCAGCAGCCATGCAGCTGCTATGCAGCAGCCACCCTGCAGTCATCCAGGAGCCATCTAGAACCCATGCAGTAGTCATACAGCAGCCATGCAGTAGCTATGCTGTAGCCGTGTAGCAGCCATGCCGCAGCCATGCAGCAGCCATGCAACAGCTGTGTAGCACTCATGCAGCTGACATCCAGCAGCCAGCCAGATATCCAACCATCCAGCAGCTATCCAGCAGCCATGCAGCAGATATATATTCTTAATCAGGATCGTCAATCTGTAAAATTGAACGAAAACAAGTCCCTCAGTTTTAGATCTATTTAAAAGGAAGTTTGCAGTTTGTCTCATGTATACTCCCATTATTATATAAGTCGAACGGGTCGGATCGCACAACTATATATATAGCTGCAATATAAACGATTTATTTAGCCATGCAGCAGTCATACAGTAGCTATTAAGCAGCCATTTAGCAGCCATGCAGTAGCTAAGCAGTAGCTATGCAGCAGCCATATAGCAGCCATGCCGCAGCCATGCAGAAGCCATGCAACAGCTGTGTAGCACTCATGCAGCTGACATCCAGCAGCCAACCAGATATCCAACCATCCAGCAGCCATGCAGCAGTCATGCAGAAGCCATGCAGTAGATATGCAGCAGCCATGTAGCAGCTATGCAGCAGCCATGCAACAGTCATGCAGCAGCATGTAGCAGCCATACAGCTGACATCCAGCAGGCTTGGAACAGGTGAGTAGCAGCCATGCAGAAGCCATTTAGCAGCCATTTAGCAGCCATTCAGCAGCCCTGCAGCATCCATGCAGCACCCATGTAGCAGCCATGTCGCAGCAATTTACCAGCCATGCAGCACCCATGCAGCAGCCGTGCAGCAGCCATGCAGCAGTCATGCAGCAGCCATGCAACAGAAGCCCATTAAAGGCACGATCGATGAATTCAGCGACATGATTACATCCTTACCGAGAAAAATGTGCCCTGCTGTTAGGAAATAAAATTGCCAAGCACCTCAAGCAGTATTGAGTGTGCTGTGCATACAGTTTACTTTAGAACTGAAGCCATTCTATACCCTTGAAGGGTATTATAAATTCAGTCAGAAGTTTGCAACGCCGTGATGGAGACATTTCCGACCATATAAATATATATATTCTTGATCAGTATCGACAATCTGTCAGTTATTACGCAAACAAAACTCTCAGATTTAAATCTATTTAAAAGAAAGTTTGCAGTTAGTCTCTTGTATACTCTCATTATTTTATAAGTCGAACGGGTCGGATCGAACGACTATATATAAAGCTGCAATATAAACATTAATTAAAATGTTTATGTGTCTCCGCGTTTCTCCAGAGGCCACTTCCTCTATATAGCTCTCCACCTATCTCAAAAGAAATCTCTTTCTCTCTGGCGCTCTCGCGCTCTAACTCACTTTCTCTATTCTACTCAAAACTCGGAGACCATAAATAGAGCCGCTGAGCGGCTTTCGCCTTGTTTACATCTGTAGTGATCGTGCAAGTGATAGTGACATCATAATATCAGCTGAACAAGGCAATGCATCTGCATAAAGCAAGAAGCTCTCTTCGCCTAATTGAAGACAACAACTACATTACTTTGCACCGGAGGGAATTAAGCAATGACGAAAAAGGGTAACCATGTGTCCTCTACTAAGGTCTTAACCATTACAATTCTATCATGTATTTAAGATGCTATAGGAGGGATCAGGCCCAGGTCTAGAAGCACAAGTGCTAACTCTGGATTTATTTTCCAATTAATACCCTTAATGGCAGAGAGCTCATTAATTAGTTTTAATTGATAACTACAAACGTATAGTCAAAGTTACCAGCTAACATCTGACTATGGCGCCAACTTTTAGTACATTATTATACACTTGCATGGCATTATAAATTCAGTCAGGAACTTCTAACGCAGTGAAATGGACATTACCGACCATATAAAGATATATATTCTTAATCAGGACCTACAATCTGTAAAATTGTACGAAAACAAGTCCCTCAGTTTTAGATCTATTTAAAAGGAAGTTTGCAGTTAGTCTCATATATACTATACAGTAGCTATGCAGCAGCCATTTAGCAGCCATGCAGCACTCATACAGCAGCTATGCAGCAGTCATGCAGCTGCTACGCAGCAGCCACCCTGCAGTAGTCATACAGCAGCCATGCAGTAGCTATGCAGCAGCCATGTAGCAGCAATGCCGCAGCCATGCAGCTGACATCCAGCAGCCTTGGAACAGGTGACTAGCAGCCATGCAGAAGCCATTTAGCAGCCATGACACATCCATGCAGCACCCATGCAGCACCCATGCAGCAGCCATGCAGCAGCGATGCAGCAGCCATGCAGCAGCGATGGAGCAGTCATGCAGCAGCCATGCAGCATCCATGCAGCACCCATGCAGCAGCCATGCCGCAGCAATTTACCAGCCATGCAGCACCCATGCAGCAGCCGTGCAGCAGCCATGCAACAGAAGCCATTTAAAGGCACGATAGATGAGTTCAGCGACATGATTACATCCTTACCGAGCAAAATGTGCCCTGCTGTTAGGAAATAAAATTGCCAAGCACCTCAAGCAGTATTGAGTGTGCTGTGCATACAGTTTACTTTAGAACTGAAGCCATTCTATACCCTTGAAGGGTATTATAATTTCAGTCAGAAGTTTGTAACGCCGTGATGGAGACATTTCCAACCATATAAATATATATATTCTTGATCAGTATCGACAATCTGTCAGTTATTACGCAAACAAAAGTCTCAGATTTAAATCTATTTAAAAGAAAGTTTGCAGTTAGTCTCTTGTATACTCTCATTATTATATAAGTCGAACGGGTCGGATCGAACGACTATATATAAAGCTGCAATATAAACATTAATTAAAATGTTTTTCTGTCTCCGCGTTTCTCCAGAGGCCTCGGTATAGCTCTCCACCTATCTCAAAAGATATCTCTTTCTCTCTGGCGCTCTCGTGCTCTAATTCACTTTCTCTATTCTACTCAAAACTCGGAGACCATAAATAGAGCCGCTGAGCGGCTTTCGCCTTGTTTACATCTGTAGTGATCGTGCAAGTGATAGTGACATCATAATATCAGCTGAACAATGCAATGCATCTGCATAAAGCAAGAAGCTCTCTTCGCCTAATTGAAGACAACAACTATATTACTTTGCACCGGAGGGAATTAAGCAATGACGAAAAAGGGTAACCATGTGTCCTCTACTAAGGTCTTAACCATTACAATTCTATCATGTATTTAAGATGCTATAGGAGGGATCAGGCCCAGGTCTAGAAGCACAAGTGCTTACTCTGGATTTATTTTCCAATTAATACCCTTAATGGCAGAGAGCTCATTAATTAGTTTTAGTTGATAACTACAAACGTATAGTCAAAGTTACCAGCTAACATCTGATTATGGCGCCAACTTTTAGTACATTATTATACACTTGCATGGCATTATAAATTCAGTCAGGAACTTCTAACGCAGTGAAATGGACATTACCGACCATATAAAGATATATATTCTTAATCAGGATCGACAATCTGTAAAATTGTACGAAAACAAGTCCCTCAGTTTTAGATCTATTTAAAAGGAAGTTTGCAGTTATTCTCATGTATACTCCCATTATTATATAAATCGAACGGGTCGGATCGAACAACTATATATAGCTGCAATATAAACGATTTATTTACAAGCCATGCAGCAGTCATACAGTAGCTATGCAGCAGCTATTTAGCAGCCATGCAGCACTCATACAGCAGCTATGCAGCAGTCATGCAGCTGCTACGCAGCAGCCACCCTGCAGTAGTCATACAGCAGCCATGCAGTAGCTATGCAGCAGCCATGTAGCAGCAATGCCGCAGCCATGCAGCTGACATCCAGCAGCCTTGGAACAGGTGACTAGCAGCCATGCAGAAGCCATTTAGCAGCCATGACACATCCATGCAGCACCCATGCAGCACCCATGCAGCAGCCATGCAGCAGCCATGCAGCACTCATACAGCAGCTATGCAGCAGCCATGCAGCTGCTATGCAGCAGCCACCCTGCAGTCATCCAGGAGCCATCTAGAACCCATGCAGTAGTCATACAGCAGCCATGCAGTAGCTATGCTGTAGCCGTGTAGCAGCCATGCCGCAGCCATGCAGCAGCCATGCAACAGCTGTGTAGCACTCATGCAGCTGACATCCAGCAGCCAGCCAGATATCCAACCATCCAGCAGCTATCCAGCAGCCATGCAGCAGATATATATTCTTAATCAGGATCGACAATCTCTAAAACTGTACGAAAACAAGTCGCTCAGTTTTAAATCTACTTAAAAGGAAGTTTGCAGTTAGTCTTATGTATACTCTCATTATTATATAAGTCGAACGGGTCGGATCGAACAACTATATATATAGCTGCAATATAAACGATTTATTTAGCAGCCATGCAGCAGTCATACAGTAGCTATGCAGCAGCCACCCTGCTGTCATCCAGGAGCCATCAAGAACCCATGCAGTAGTCATACAGCAGCCATGCAGTTGCTAAGCAGTAGCTATGCAGCAGCCATGTAGCAGCCATGCCGCAGCCATGCAGCAGCCATGCAACAGCTATGTAGCACTCATGGAGCTGACAGCCAGCAGCCAGCCAGATATCCAACCATCCAGCAGCTATCCAGCAGCCATACAACAGCCATGCAGCAGCCATGCAGTAACCATACGGCAGTCATCCAGGAGTCATCTAGCACCCATGCAGCAGCCATGCAGCAGTCTTGCAGAAGCTATGCAACAGCCATGCACAGCTATGCAGCTGCTATGCAGCAGGCATGCGGCAGCCATGCAGCAGTCATGCAGAAGCTATGCAGCAGCCATGCACAGCTATGCAGCAGCCATGCAGCAGCCATGCAGCAGCCATGCATGTATGCGTGCATACACCCAGCAGCAAACATGCAGCAGCCATGCATCAGCCATGCAGTAGCCAAGCAGCAGCCATCTAGCACCCATGCAGCAGCCATGCAGTAGATATGCAGCACCAATGAAGCAGCCATGCAGCAGCCATGCAGCTGTCATGCAGCAGTCATGCAGCAGCCATGCAGCTGCCATCCGGCAGTCATCCAGGAGCCATCTAGCACCCATGCAGCAGCCAGGCAGCATCCATGCAGCATCCGTGCAGCACCCATGCAGCAGATATGCAGCAGCCATGCAGCAGCCATGCAGCAGCCATGCAACAGCCATGCAGCAGCCATGCAGTATTCAAGCAGCAGCCATCTAGCACCCATGCAGCAGCCATGCAGCAGCCATGCAGTAGATATGCAGCAGCAATGTAGCAGCCATTCAGCAGCCATGCAGCGGCCATGCAGCACCCATGCAGCAGCTATGCAGCAGCCATGCAGCAGCCATGCAGCATCCATGCAGCAGCCATGCAGCAGCCATGCATGTATGCGTGCATACACCCAGCAGCAAACATGCAGCAGCCATGCATCAGACATGCAGCTGCCATCCGGCAGTCATCCAGGAGCCATCTAGCACCCAAGCAGCAGCCATCTAGCACCCATGCAGCAGCCATGCAGCAGCTATGCAGCAGCCATGCAGTAGATATGCAGCACCAATGAAGCAGCCATGCAGCAGTCATGCAGCAGCCATGCAGCTGTCATGCAGCAGTCATGCAGCAGCCATGCAGCTATCATCCGGCAGTCATCCAGGAGCCATCTAGCACCCATGCAGCAGCCAGGCAGAATCCATGCAGCATCCGTGCAGCACCCATGCAGCAGAAATGCAGCAGCCATGCAGCAGCCATGCAGCATCCATGCAGCATCCATGCAGCATCCGTGAAGCACCCATGCAGCAGACATGCAGCAGCCATGCAGCAGCCATTCAGCAGCCATGCAGCAGCCATGCATCAGCCATGCAGCAGCCATGCAACAGCCACGCAGCAGCCATGCAGTAACCATACGGCAGTCATCCAGGAGTCATTTAGCACCCATGCAGCAGCCATGCAGTACATATGCAGCAGCAATGTAGCAGCCATTCAGCAGCCATGCAGCGGCCATGCAGCACCCATGCAGCAGCTATGCAGCAGCCATGTAGCAGCCATGCAGCATCCATGCAGCATCCATGCAGCATCCGTGAAGCACCCATACAGCAGACAAGCAGCAGCCATGCGCAGCAATTTACCAGCCATGCAGCAGTCATGCAGAAGCTATGCAGCAGCCATGCACAGCTATGCAGCAGCCATGCA
This sequence comes from Drosophila bunnanda, assembly GCA_035046265.1. NCBI lineage: Eukaryota > Metazoa > Arthropoda > Insecta > Diptera > Drosophilidae > Drosophila > Drosophila bunnanda. The sequence continues at coordinate 156,700 of JAWNOB010000041.1, read as the reverse complement.
GCAGCCATGCAGCAGCCATGCATGTATGCGTGCATACACCCAGCAGCAAACATGCAGCAGCCATGCATCAGCCATGCAGTAGCCAAGCAGCAGCCATCTAGCACCCATGCAGCAGCCATGCAACAGCCACGCAGCAGCCATGCAGTAACCATACGGCAGTCATCCAGGAGTCATTTAGCACCCATGCAGCAGCCATGCAGTACATATGCAGCAGCAATGTAGCAGCCATTCAGCAGCCATGCAGCGGCCATGCAGCACCCATGCAGCAGCTATGCAGCAGCCATGTAGCAGCCATGCAGCATCCATGCAGCATCCATGCAGCATCCGTGAAGCACCCATGCAGCAGACAAGCAGCAGCCATGCGCAGCAATTTACCAGCCATGCAGCAGTCATGTAGAAGCTATGCAGCAGCCATGCAGTAGATATGCAGCACCAATGAAGCAGCCATGCAGCAGCCATGCAGCTGTCATGCAGCAGTCATGCAGCAGCCATGCAGCTGCCATCCGGCAGTCATCCAGAAGCCATCTAGCACCCATGCAGCAGCCAGGCAGCATCCATGCAGCATCCGTGCAGCACCCATGCAGCAGACATGCAGCACCCATGCAGCAGCCAAACAACAGCCATGCAGCAGCCATGCAGTAACCATACGGCAGTCATCCAGGAGTCATCTAGCACCCATGCAGCAGCCATGCAGTAGATATGTAGCAGCCATTCAGCAGCCATGCAGCGGCCATGCAGCACCCATGCAGCAGCTATGCAGCAGCCATGCAGCAGCCATGCAGCAGCCATGCAGCAGCCATGCAGCAGCCATGCAGCAGTCATGCAGCAGCCATGCAGCAGCCATGCAGCAGCCATGCAGCAGCCATGCATGTATGCGTGCATACACCCAGCAGCAAACATGCAGCTGCCATCCGGCAGTCATCCAGGAGCCATCTAGCACCCAAGCAGCAGCCATCTAGCACCCATGCAGCAGCTATGCAGCAGCCATGCAGTAGATATGCAGCACCAATGAAGCAGCCATGCAGCAGCCATGCAGCAGCCATGCAGCAGCCATGCAGCTGTCATGCAGCAGTCATGCAGCAGCCATGCAGCTGCCATCCGGCAGTCATCCAGGAGCCATCTAGCACCCATGCAGCAGCCATGCAGCATCCATGCAGCAGCCATGCAGCAGCCATGCATGTATGCGTGCATACACCCAGCAGCAAACATGCAGCAGCCATGCATCAGCCATGCAGTAGCCAAGCAGCAGCCATCTAGCACCCATGCAGCAGCCATGCAGCTGTCATGCAGCAGTCATGCAGCAGCCATGCAGAACATATGCAGCAGCAATGTAGCAGCCATTCAGCAGCCATGCAGCGGCTATGCAGCACCCATGCAGCAGCTATGCAGCAGCCATGTAGCAGCCATGCAGCATCCATGCAGCATCCATGCAGCATCCGTGAAGCACCCATGCAGCAGACAAGCAGCAGCCATGCGCAGCAATTTACCAGCCATGCAGCAGTCATGCAGAAGCTATGCAGCAGCCATGCACAGCTATGCAGCAGCCATGCAGCAGCCATGCAGCAGCCATGCAGCAGCCATGCATGTATGCGTGCATACACCCAGCAGCAAACATGCAGCAGCCATGCATCAGCCATGCAGTAGCCAAGCAGCAGCCATCTAGCACCCATGCAGCAGCCATGCAACAGCCACGCAGCAGCCATGCAGTAACCATACGGCAGTCATCCAGGAGTCATTTAGCACCCATGCAGCAGCCATGCAGTACATATGCAGCAGCAATGTAGCAGCCATTCAGCAGCCATGCAGCGGCCATGCAGCACCCATGCAGCAGCTATGCAGCAGCCATGTAGCAGCCATGCAGCATCCATGCAGCATCCATGCAGCATCCGTGAAGCACCCATGCAGCAGACAAGCAGCAGCCATGCGCAGCAATTTACCAGCCATGCAGCAGTCATGTAGAAGCTATGCAGCAGCCATGCAGTAGATATGCAGCACCAATGAAGCAGCCATGCAGCAGCCATGCAGCTGTCATGCAGCAGTCATGCAGCAGCCATGCAGCTGCCATCCGGCAGTCATCCAGAAGCCATCTAGCACCCATGCAGCAGCCAGGCAGCATCCATGCAGCATCCGTGCAGCACCCATGCAGCAGACATGCAGCACCCATGCAGCAGCCAAACAACAGCCATGCAGCAGCCATGCAGTAACCATACGGCAGTCATCCAGGAGTCATCTAGCACCCATGCAGCAGCCATGCAGTAGATATGTAGCAGCCATTCAGCAGCCATGCAGCGGCCATGCAGCACCCATGCAGCAGCTATGCAGCAGCCATGCAGCAGCCATGCAGCAGCCATGCAGCAGCCATGCAGCAGCCATGCAGCAGCCATGCAGCAGCCAAGCAGCAGCCATGCAGCAGCCATGCATGTATGCGTGCATACACCCAGCAGCAAACATGCAGCTGCCATCCGGCAGTCATACAGGAGCCATCTAGCACCCAAGCAGCAGCCATCTAGCACCCATGCAGCAGCTATGCAGCAGCCATGCAGTAGATATGCAGCACCAATGAAGCAGCCATGCAGCAGCCATGCAGCAGCCATGCAGCAGCCATGCATGTATGCGTGCATACACCCAGCAGCAAACATGCAGCACCCATGCAGCAGCTATGCAGCAGCCATGCAGCAGCCATGCAGCAGCCATGCAGCAGCCATGCAGCAGCCATGCAGCAGCCATGCAGCAGCCAAGCAGCAGCCATGCAGCAGCCATGCATGTATGCGTGCATACACCCAGCAGCAAACATGCAGCAGCCATGCATCAGCCATGCAGTAGCCAAGCAGCAGCCATCTTGCACCCATGCAGCAGCCATGCAGCTGTCATGCAGCAGTCATGCAGCAGCCATGCAGCTGCCATCCGGCAGTCATCCAGAAGCCATCTAGCACCCATGCAGCAGCCAGGCAGCATCCATGCATGTATGCGTGCATACACCCAGCAGCAAACATGCAGCAGCCATGCATCAGCCATGCAGCTGCCATCCGGCAGTCATCCAGGAGCCATCTAGCACCCAAGCAGCAGCCATCTAGCACCCATGCAGCAGCTATGCAGCAGCCATGCAGTAGATATGCAGAACCAATGAAGCAGCCATGCAGCAGCCATGCAGCAGCCATGCAGCAGCCATGCAGCAGCCATGCAGCAGTCATGCAGCAGCCATGCAGCTGCCATCCGGCAGTCATCCAGGAGCCATCTAGCACCCATGCAGCAGCCAGGCAGCATCCATGCAGCATCCGTGCAGCACCCATGCAGCAGACATGCAGCAGCCATGCAGCAGCCATGCAGCAGCCATGCAGCAGCCATGCAACAGCCATGCAGCAGCCATGCAACAGACATGCAGCAGCAATGCAGTAACCATACGGCAGTCATCCAGGAGTCATCTAGCACCCATGCAGCAGCCATGCAGTAGATATGCAGAAGCAATGTAGCAGCCATTCAGCAGCCATGCAGCGGCCATGCAGCACCCATGCAGCAGCTATGCAGCAGCCATGCAGCAGCCATGCAGCATCCATGCAGCATCCATGCAGCATCCGTGAAGCACCCATGCAGCAGACAAGCAGCAGCCATGCGCATCAATTTACCAGCCATGCAGCAGTCATGCAGAAGCTATGCAGCAGCCATGCACAGCTATGCAGCAGCCATGCAGCAGCCATGCAGCAGCCATGCATGTATGCGTGCATACACCCAGCAGCAAACATGCAGCAGCCATGCATCAGCCATGCAGTAGCCAAGCAGCAGCCATCTAGCACCCATGCAGCAGCCATGCAGCTTTCATGCAGCAGTCATGCAGCAGCCATGCAGCTGCCATCCGGCAGTCATCCAGAAGCCATCTAGCACCCATGCAGCAGCCAGGCTGCATCCATGCAGCATCCGTGCAGCACCCATGCAGCAGACATGCAGCAGCCATGCAGCAGCCATGCAGCAGCCATACAACAGCCATGCAGCAGCCATGCAGTAACCATACGGCAGTCATCCAGGAGTCATCTAGCACCCATGCAGCAGCCATTCAGCAGCCATGCAGCGGCCATGCAGCACCCAGGCAGCAGCTATGCAGCAGCCATGCAGCAGCCATGCAGCATCCATGCAGCATCCATGCAGCATCCGTGAAGCACCCATGCAGCAGACAAGCAGCAGCCATGCGCAGCAATTTACCAGCCATGCAGCACCCATGCAGCAGCCGTGCAGCAGCCATGCAGCAGTCATGCAGCAGCCATGCAACAGAAGCCCATTAAAGGCACGATAGATGAGTTCAGCGACATGATTACATCCTTACCGAGAAAAATTTGCCCTGCTGTTAGGAAATAAAATTGCCAAGCACCTCAAGCAGTATTGAGTGTGCTGTGCATACAGTTTACTTTAGAACTGAAGCCATTCTATACCCTTAAAGGGTATTATAATTTCAGTCAGAAGTTTGTAACGCCGTGATGGAGACATTTCCAACCATATAAATATATATATTCTTGATCAGTATCGACAATCTGTCAGTTATTACGCAAACAAAAGTCTCAGATTTAAATCTATTTAAAAGAAAGTTTGCAGTTAGTCTCTTGTATACTCTCATTATTATATAAGTCGAACGGGTCGGATCGAACGACTATATATAAAGCTGCAATATAAACATTAATTAAAATGTTTTTCTGTCTCCTCGTTTCTCCAGAGGCCACTTCCTCTGTATAGCTCTCCACCTATCTCAAAAGAAACCTCTTTCTCTCTGGCGCTCTCGCGCTCTAACTCACTTTCTCTATTCTACTCAAAACCATAAATAGGGGCGCTACCAGCGCACAGCTCCCAGTCTCTGAGCGGCCTTTGCCTTGTTTACATCTGTAGTGATCGTGGAAGTGATAGTGACATTATAATATCAGCTGAACAAGGCAATGCATCTGGATAAAGCAAGAAGCTCACTTCGCCTAATTAAAGACAACAACTATATTACTTTGCACCGGAGGGAATTAAGCAATGACGAAAAAGGGTAATCATGTGTCTACTCAGGTAAGTCTTAACCATTACAATTCTATCATGTATTTAAGATGCTATAGGAGGGATCAGGCCCAGGTCTAGAAGCACAAGTGCTAACTCTGGATTTATTTTCCAATTAATACCATTAATGGCAGAGAGCTCATAAATTAGTTTTAATTGTTAACTACAAACGTATAGTCAAAGTTACCAGCTAACATCTGACTATGGTCAGATGCTGCTGCAGTCATGCAGCAGCCATGTAGTAGATATGCAGCAGCCATGTAGCAGCTATGCAGCAGCCATGCAGCTGCTATGCAGCAGCCACCCTGCAGTCATCCAGGAGCCATCTAGAACCCATGCAGTAGTCATACTGCAGCCATGCAGTAGCTATGCAGCAGCCATGCACAGCTATGCAGCAGTCATGCAGCAGCCATGCAGCATCCGTGAAGCACCCATGCAGCAGACAAGCAGCAGCCATGCGCAGCAATTTACCAGCCATGCAGCAGTCATGCAGAAGCTATGCAGCAGCCATGCACAGCTATGCAGCAGTCATGCAGCAGCCATGCAGCTGCCATCCGGCAGTCATCCAGGAGCCATCTAGCACCCATGCAGCAGCCAGGCAGCATCCATGCAGCACCCATGCAGCAGACATGCAGCAGCCATGCAGCAGCCATGCAGCAGCCATGCAGCAGCCATGCAGCAGCCATGCAGCTGTCATGCAGCAGTCATGCAGCAGCCATGCAGCTGCCATCCGGCAGTCATCCAGGAGCCATCTTGCACCCATGCAGCAGCCAGGCAGCATCCATGCAGCATCCGTGCAGCACCCATGCAGCAGACATGCAGCAGCCATGCAGCAGCCATGCAGCAGCCATGCATCAGCCATGCAGCAGCCATGCAGCTGCCATCCGGCAGTCATCCAGAAGCCATCTAGCACCCATGCAGCAGCCAGGCAGCATCCATGCAGCATCCGTGCAGAACCCATGCAGCAGACATGCAGCAGCCATGCAGCAGCCATGCAGCAGCCATACAACAGCCATGCAGCGGCCATGCAGCACCCATGCAGCAGCCATGCAGCAGCTATGCAGCAGCCATGCAACAGCCATGCAGCAGCAATGTAGCAGACATGCAGTTGACATCCAGCAGCCTTGGAACAGGTGAGTAGCAGCCATGCAGAAGCCATTTAGCAGCCATTTAGAAGCCATTCAGCAGCCATGCAGCATCCATGCAGCACCCATGCAGCAGCCATGCAGCAGCGATGCAGCAGTGATGCAGCCGCCATGCAGCAGCCATGCAGCATCCATGCAGCACCAATGCAGCAGCCATGCCGCAGCAATTTACCAGCCATGCAGCACCCATGCAGCAGCCGTGTAGCAGCCATGCAGCTGACATCCAGCACCCTTGGAACAGGTGAGTAGCAGATATGCAGAAGCCATTTAGCAGCCATTTAGCAGCCATTCAGCAGTTATGCAGCACCTATGCAGCAGCCATGCAGCAGCGATGCAGCAGTCATGCAGCAGCCATGCAGCATCCATGCAACACCCATGCAGCAGCGATGCAGCTGTCATGCAGCAGCCATGCAGCATCCATGCAGCATCCATTCAGCACCCATGCAGCACCCATGCCGCAGCAATTTACCAGCCGTGAAGCACCCATGCAGCAGCCGTTCAGCAGCCATGACGCAGCCATGCAGCAGCCATGCAGCAGCCATGCAACAGCTGTGTAGCACTCTTGCAGCTGACATCCAGCAGCCAGCCAGATATTCAACCATCCAGAAGCTATCCAGCAGCCATGCAGCAGCCATGCAGTAGATATGCAGCAGCCATATAGCAGCTATGCATCAGCCATGCAACAGCCATGCAGCAGCCATGTAGCAGCCACGCAGCTGACATCCAGCACCCTTGGAACAGGTGAGTAGCAGCCATGCAGAAGCCATTTAACAGCCATTTAGCAGCCATTCAGCAGCTATGCAGCATCCATGCAGCACCCATGCAGCACCCATGCAGCAGCCGTTTAGCAGCGATGCAGTAGTCATACAGCAGCCATGCAGTAGCTATGCAGCAGCCATGTAGCAGCATTGCCGCAGCCATGCAGCAGCCATGCAACAGCTGTGTAGCACTCATGCAGCTGACATCCAGCAGCCAGCCAAATATCCAACCATCCAGCAGCTATCCAGCAGCCATGCAGCAGCCATGCAGTAGATATGCAACAGCGATGTAGCAGCTATGCATCAGCCATGCAACAGCCATGCAGCAGCCATGTAGCAGCCACGCAGCTGACATCCAGCAGCCTTGGAACAGATGAGTAGCAGCCATGCAGAAGCCATTTAGCAGCCATACAGCAGCCATGCAGCATCCATGCAGCACCCATGCAGCACCCATGCAGCAGCCGTGCTGCAGCCGTGCAGCAGCCATGCAGCAGCCATGCAGCAGTCATGCAGCAGCCATGCAATAGAAGCCCATTAAAGGCACGATAGATGAGTTCAGCGACATGATTACATCCTTACCGAGAAAAATGTGCCCTGCTGTTAGGAAATAAAATTGCCAAGCACCTCAAGCAGTATTGATTGTGCTGTGCAAATAGTTTATTTTAGAACTGAAGCCATTCTATACCCTTGAAGGGTATTATAATTTCCGACCATATAAATATATATATTCTTGATCAGTATCGACAATCTGTCAGTTATTACGTAAACAAGTGTCTGAGTTTTTAATCTATCTAAAAGAAAGTTTGCAGTTAGTCTCCTGTATACTCTCATTGTTATATAAGTCGAACGAGCCGCATCGAACGTCTATTTATAAAGCTGCAATATATACAATAGTTTCATGTATGTATATCTGTCTCCGCGTATCTCCAGAGGCCACTTTCTCTGTATAGCTCTCCACCCATCTTAAGAGAAATCTCTTTCTCTCTGGCGCTCTCGCGCTTTAACTCACCTTCTCTATTCTACTCAAAACTCGGAGACTAAAAATACGGGCGCTACCAGCGCACAGCTCCCAGTCTCTGAGCGGCCATTGCCTTGTTTACATCTGTAGTGATCGTGGAAGTGAACAAGGCAATGCATCTGGATAAAGCAAGAAGCTCACTTCGCCTAATTGAAGACAACAACTATATTACTTTGCACCGGAGGGAATTAAGCAATGACGAAAAAGGGTAATCATGTGTCCTCTACTAAGGTAAGTCTTAACCATTATAATTCTATCATGTATTTAAGATGCTATAGGAGGGATCAGGCCCAGGTCTAGAAGCACAATTGCTAACTCTGGATTTATTTTCCAATTATTACCCTTAATGGCAGAGAGCTCATTAATTAGTTTTAATTGATAACTACAAACGTATAGTCAAAGTTACCAGCTAACATCTGACTTTGGTCAGATGCTGCTGCAGTCATGCAGCAGCCATGTAGTAGATATGCAGCAGCCATGTAGCAGCTATGCAGCAGCCATGCAACAGCCATGCAGCAGCCATGTAGCAGCCATGCAGCTGACATCCAGCAGCATTGGAACAGGTGAGTAGCAGCCATGCAGAAGCCATTTAACAGCCATTTAGCAGCCATTCAGCAGCTATGCAGCATCCATGCAGCACCCATGCAACACCCATGCAGCAGCCGTTTAGCAGCGATGCAGTAGTCATACAGCAGCCATGCAGTAGCTATGCAGCAGCCATGTAGCAGCATTGCCGCAGCCATGCAGCAGCCATGCAGCAGCCATGCAACAGCTGTGTAGCACTCATGCAGCTGACATCCAGCAGCCAGCCAAATATCCAACCATCCAGCAGCTATCCAGCAGCCATGCAGCAGATATATATTCTTAATCAGGATCGAAAATCTGTAAAATTGTACGAAAACAAGTCCCTCAGTTTTAGATCTATTTAAACGGAAGTTTGCAGTTAGTCTCATGTATACTCCCATTATTATATAAGTCGAACGGGTCGGATCGAACACCTATATATATAGCTGCAATAAAAACGACATAGTTAGCAGCCATGCAGCAGTCATACAGTAGCTATGCAGCAGCCATTTAGCAGCCATACAGCTGACATCCAGCAGCCTTGGAACAGGTGAGTAGCAGCCATGCAGAAGCCATTTAGCAGCCATTTAGCAGCCATGCAACAGCCATGCAGCAGCCATGTAGCAGCCATGCAGCTGACATCCAGCAGCCTTGGAACAGGTGAGTAGCAGCCATGCAGAAGCCATTTAGCAGACATTTAGCAGCCATTCAGCAGCCATGAAGCAGCCATGCAGCATCAATGCAGCACCCATGCAGCAGCCATGCAACAGCCATGCAGCAGCCATGTAGCAGACATGCAGCTGACATCCAGCAGGCTTGGAACAGGTGAGTAGCAGCTATGCAGAAGCCATTTAGCAGCCATTTAGCAGCCATTCAGCAGCCATAAAGCATCCATGCAGCACCCATGCAGCAGCGATGCAGCAGTCATGTAGCAGCCATGCAGTAGATATGCAGCAGCCATGCAACAGCCATCCAGCAACCTTGGAACAGGTGAGTAGCAGCCATGCAGTAGCCATTTAGCAGCCATTTAGCAGCCATTCAGCAGCCATGCAGCATCCATGCAGCACCCATGCAGCAGCCATGCCGCAGCAACATATAAATATATATATTCTTGATCAGTATCGACAATTTGTCCGTTATTACGCAAACAAAAGTATCAGATTTAAATCTATTTAAAAGATAGTCTATTGTATACTCTAATTATTATATAAGTCGAACGGGTCGGATCGAACGACTATATATAAAGCTGCAATATAAACATTAATTAAAATGTTTATCTGTCTGCGCGTTTCTCCATTGGCCACTTCACCTGTATAGCTCTCCACCTATCTCAAAAGATATATTTTCTTAATGAGGATCGACAATCTGTAAAATTGTACGAAAACAAGTCCCTCAGTTTTAGATCTATTTAAAAGGAAGTTTGCAGTTAGTCTCATGTATACTCCCATTATTACATAAGTCGAACGGGTCGGATCGAACAACTATATATATAGCTGCAATATAAACGATTTATTTAGCAGCCATGCAGCAGTCTTACAGTAGCTATGCAGCAGCCATTTAGCAGCCATGCAGCACTCATACAGCAGCTATTCAGCAGCCATGCAGCTGCTATGCAGCAGCCACCCTGCAGTCATCCAGGAGGCAACTACAACCCATGCTGTAGTCATACAGCAGCCATGCAGTAGCTATGCAGCAGCCATGCAACAGCTGTGTAGCACTCAAGCAGCTGACATCCAGCAGCCAGCCAAATATCCAACCATCCAGCAGCTATCCAGCAGCCATGCAGCAGTCATGCAGCAGCCATGCAGTAGATATGCAGCAGCCATGTAGAAGCTATGCAGCAGCCATGCAACAGCCATTCAGCAGCCATGTAGCAGACATGCAGCTGACATCCGGCAGCCTTGGAACAGGTGAGTAGCAGCCATGCAGAAGCCATTTAGCAGCCATTTAGCAGCCATTCAGCAGCCATGTAGCATCCATGCAGCACCCATGCAGCAGCCATGCCGCAGCAATTTACCAGCCATGCTGCACCCATGCAGCAGCCGTGCAGCAGCGATGCAGCAGTCATGCAGCAGCTATGCAGAATCCATGCAGCAGCCATGCCGCAGCAATTTACCAGCCATGCAGCACCCATGTAGCAGCCGTTCAGCACCCATGCAGCAGCGATGCAGCAGTCATGCAGCAGCCATGCAGTAGATCTGCAGCAGCCATGTAGCAGCTATGCATCAGCCATGCAACAGCCATTCAGCAGCCTTGGAACAGGTGAGTAGCAGCCATGCAGAAGCCATTTAGCAGCCATTTAGCAGCCATTCAGCAGCCATGTAGCATCCATGCAGCACCCATGCAGCAGCCATGCCGCAGCAATTTACCAGCCATGCAACAGCCATGCAGCAGCCATGTAGCAGCCATGCAGCTGACATCCAGCAGCCTTGGAACAGGTGAGTAGCAGCCATGCAGAAGCCATTTAGCAGCCATTTAGCAGCCATTCAGCAGCCATGTAGCATCCATGCAGCACCCATGCAGCAGCCAAGCCGCAGCAATTTACCAGCCATGCAGCACCCATGTAGCAGCCGTTCAGCACCCATGCAGCAGCGATGCAGCAGTCATGCAGCAGCCATGCAGTAGATATGCAGCAGCCATGTAGCAGCTATGCAGCAGCCATGCAACAGCCATCCAGCAGCCTTGAAACAGGTGAGTAGCAGCCATGCAGAAGCCATTTAGCAGCCATTTAGCAGCCATTCAGCAGCCATGCAGCAGCCATGAAGCATCCATGCAGCACCCATGCAGCAGCCATGCAACAGCCATGCAGCAGCCATGTAGCAGACATGCAGCTGACATCCAGCAGGCTTGGAACAGGTGAGTAGCAGCCATGCAGAAGCCATTTAGCAGCCATTTAGCAGCCATTCAGCAGCCATGCAGCATCCATGCAGCACCCATGCAGCAGCGATGCAGCAGTCATGCAGCAGCCATGCAGTAGATATGCAGCAGCCATGTAGCAGCTATGAAGCAGCCATGCAACAGCCATCCAGCAGCCTTGGAACAGGTGAGTAGCAGCCATGCAGAAGCCATTTAGCAGCCATTTAGCAGCCATGCAGCAGCCATGCAGCATCCATGCAGCACCCATGCAGCAGCCATGCAGTAGATATGCAGCAGCCATGTAGCAGCTATGCAGCAGCCATGCAACAGCCATCCAGCAGCCTTGGAACAGGTGAGTAGCAGCCATGCAGAAGCCATTTAGCAGCCATTTAGCAGCCATTCAGCAGCCATGCAGCAGTCATGCAGCAGCCATGCAGTAGATATACAGCAGCCATGTAGCAGCTATGCAGCAGCCATGCAACAGCCATCCAGCAACCTTGGAACAGGTGAGTAGCAGCCATGCAGGAGCCATTTAGCAGCCATTTAGCAGCCATTCAGCAGCCATGCAGCATCCATGCAGCACCCATGCAGCAGCCATGCCGCAGAAACATATAAATATATATATTCTTGATCAGTATCGACAATTTGTCCGTTATTACGCAAGCAAAAGTCTCAGATTTAAATCTATTTAAAAGATAGTTTGCAGTTAGTCTATTGTATACTCTAATTATTATATAAGTCGAAAGGGTCGGATCGAACGACTATATATAAAGCTGCAATATAAACGATTTATTTAGCAGCCATGCAGCAGTCTTACAGTAGCTATGCAGCAGCCATTTAGCAGCCATGCAGCACTCATACAGCAGCCATGCAGCTGCTATGCAGCAGCCACCCTGCAGTCATCCAGGAGGCAACTACAACCCATGCTGTAGTCATACAGCAGCCATGCAGTAGCTATGCAGCAGCCATGCAACAGCTGTGTAGCACTCATGCAGCTGACATCCAGCAGCCAGCCAAATATCCAACCATCCAGCAGCTATCCAGCAGCCATGCAGCAGTCATGCAGCAGCCATGCAGTAGATATGCAGCAGCCATGTAGAAGCTATGCAGCAGCCATGCAACAGCCATGCAGCAGCCATGTAGCAGACATGCAGCTGACATCCGGCAGCCTTGGAACAGGTGAGTAGCAGCCATGCAGAAGCCATTTAGCAGCCATTTAGCAGCCATTCAGCAGCCATGTAGCATCCATGCAGCACCCATGCAGCAGCCATGCCGCAGCAATTTACCAGCCATGCTGCACCCATGCAGCAGCCGTGCAGCAGCGATGCAGCAGTCATGCAGCAGCTATGCAGAATCCATGCAGCAGCCATGCCGCAGCAATTTACCAGCCATGCAGCACCCATGTAGCAGCCGTTCAGCACCCATGCAGCAGCGATGCAGCAGTCATGCAGCAGCCATGCAGTAGATCTGCAGCAGCCATGTAGCAGCTATGCATCAGCCATGCAACAGCCATCCAGCAGCCTTGGAACAGGTGAGTAGCAGCCATGCAGAAGCCATTTAGCAGCCATTTAGCAGCCATTTAGCAGCCATGCAGCAGCCGTGCAGCGGCGATGCAGCAGTCATGCAGCAGCCATGCAACAGCCATGCAGCAGCCATGTAGCAGACATGCAGCTGACATCCAGCAGGCTTGGAACAGGTGAGTAGCAGCCATGCAGAAGACATTTAGCAGCCATTTAGCAGCCATGCAGCAGCCGTGCAGCGGCGATGCAGCAGTCATGCAGCAGCCATGCAGCATCCATGCAGCACCCATGCAGCAGCCAAGCCGCAGCAATTTACCAGCCATGCAGCACCCATGTAGCAGCTGTTCAGCACCCATGCAGCAGCGATGCAGCAGTCATGCAGCAGCCATGCAGTAGATATGCAGCAGCCATGTAGCAGCTATGCAGCAGCCATGCAACAGCCATCCAGCAGCCTTGGAACAGGTGAGTAGCAGCCATGCAGAAGCCATTTAGCAGCCATTTAGCAGCCATTCAGCAGCCATGTAGCATCCATGCAGCACCCATGCAGCAGCCATGCCGCCACAATTTACCAGCCATGCAACAGCCATGCAGCAGCCGTGTAGCAGCCATGCAGCTGACATCCAGCAGCCTTGGAACAGGTGAGTAGCAGCCATGCAGAAGCTATTTAGCAGCCATTTAGCAGCCATTCAGCAGCCATGTAGCATCCATGTAGCACCCATGCAGCAGCCAAGCCGCAGCAATTTACCAGCCATGCAGCACCCATGTAGCAGCCGTTCAGCACCCATGCAGCAGCGATGCAGCAGTCATGCAGCAGCCATGCAGTAGATATGCAGCAGCCATGTAGCAGCTATGCAGCAGCCATGCAACAGCCATCCAGCAACCTTGAAACAGGTGAGTAGCAGCCATGCAGAAGCCATTTAGCAGCCATTTAGCAGCCATTCAGCACCCATGCAGCAGCCATGCAGCATCCATGCAGCACCCATGCAGCAGCCATGCAACAGCCATGCAGCAGCCATGTAGCAGACATGCAGCTGACATCCAGCAGGCTTGGAACAGGTGAGTAGCAGCCATGCAGAAGCCATTTTGCAGCCATTTAGCAGCCATTCAGCAGCCATGCAGCATCCATGCAGCACCCATGCAGCAGTCATGCAGCAGCCATGCAGTAGATATGCAGCAGCCATGTAGCAGCTATGCAGCAGCCATGCAACAGCCATCCAGCAGCCTTGGAACAGGTGAGTAGCAGCCATGCAGAAGCCATTTAGCAGCCATTAGCAGCCATGCAACAGCCATGCAGCACCCATGCAGCAGCCATGCCGCAGCAATTTACCAGCCATGCAACAGCCATGCAGCAGCCATGTAGCAGCCATGCAGCTGACATCCAGCAGCCTTGGAACAGGTGAGGAGCAGCCATTTAGCAGCCATTCAGCAGCCATGCAGCAGTCATGCAGCACCCATGCAGCGGCGATGCAGCACTCATGCAGCAGCCATGCAGTAGATATGCAGCAGCCATGTAGCAGCTATGCAGCAGCCATGCAACAGCCATCCAGCAGCCTTGGAACAGGTGAGTAGCAGCCATGCAGAAGCCATTTACCAGCCATTTAGCAGCCATTCAGCAGCCATGCAACAGTCATGCAGCAGCTATGCAGTAGATATGCAGCAGCCATGTAGCAGCTATGCAGCAGCCATGCAACAGCCATCCAGCAGCCTTGGAACAGGTGAGTAGCAGCCATGCAGAAGCCATTTAGCAGCCATTTAGCATTGAAGACAACAACTATATTAGTTTGCACCGGAGGGAATTAAGCAATGACGAAAAAGGGTAATCATGTGTCCTCTACTAAGGTAAGTCTTAACCATTACAATTCTATCATGTATTTAAGATGCTATAGGAGGGATCAGGCCCAGGTCTAGAAGCACAAGTGCTAACTCTGGATTTATTTTCCAATTAATACCCTTAATGGCAGAGAGCTCATTATTTAGTTTTAATTGATAACTACAAGCGTATAGTCAAAGTTGACATCTGACTATGGCGCCAACTTTTAGTACATTATTATAAATTATAAATTCAGTCAGGAACTTCTAACACAGTGAAAGGGACATTACCGACCATATAAAGATATATTTTCTTAATCAGGATCGACAATCTGTAAAATTGTACGAAAACAAGTCCATCAGTTTTAGATCTATTTTAAAGGAAGTTTGCAGTTAGTCTTATGTATACTCCCATTATTATATAAGTCGAACGGGTCGGATCGAACACCTATATATATAGCTGCAATAAAAACGACTTATTTAGCAGCCATGCAGCAGTCATACAGTAGCTATGCAGCAGCCATTTAGCAGCCATGCAGCTGACATCCAGCAGCCTTGGAACAGGTGAGTAGCAGCCATGCAGAAGCCATTTAGCAGCCATTTAGCAGCCATGCAACAGCCATGCAGCACCCATGCAGCAGCCATGCCGCAGCAATTTACCAGCCATGCAACAGCCATGCAGTAGCCATGGAGCAGCCATGCAGCTGACATCCAGCAGCCTTGGAACAGGTGAGGAGCAGCCATGCAGAAGCCATTTAGCAGCCATTTAGCAGCCATTCAGCAGCCATGCAGCAGTCATGCAGCACCCATGCAGCGGCGATGCAGCACTCATGCAGCAGCCATGCAGTAGATATGCAGCAGCCATGTAGCAGCTATGCAGCAGCCATGCAACAGCCATCCAGCAGCCTTGGAACAGGTGAGTAGCAGCCATGCAGAAGCCATTTACCAGCCATTTAGCAGCCATTCAGCAGCCATGCAACAGTCATGCAGCAGCTATGCAGTAGATATGCAGCAGCCATGTAGCAGCTATGCAGCAGCCATGCAACAGCCATCCAGCAGCCTTGGAACAGGTGAGTAGCAGCCATGCAGAAGCCATTTAGCAGCCATTTAGCATTGAAGACAACAACTATATTAGTTTGCACCGGAGGGAATTAAGCAATGACGAAAAAGGGTAATCATGTGTCCTCTACTAAGGTAAGTCTTAACCATTACAATTCTATCATGTATTTAAGATGCTATAGGAGGGATCAGGCCCAGGTCTAGAAGCACAAGTGCTAACTCTGGATTTATTTTCCAATTAATACCCTTAATGGCAGAGAGCTCATTATTTAGTTTTAATTGATAACTTCAAGCGTATAGTAAAAGTTGACATCTGACTATGGCGCCAACTTTTAGTACATTATTATAAATTATAAATTCAGTCAGGAACTTCTAACACAGTGAAAGGGACATTACCGACCATATAAAGATATATTTTCTTAATCAGGATCGACAATCTGTAAAATTGTACGAAAACAAGTCCATCAGTTTTAGATCTAATTTAAAGGAAGTTTGCAGTTAGTCTTATGTATACTCCCATTATTATATAAGTCGAACGGATCGGATCGAACACCTATATATATTGCTGCAATAAAAACGACTTATTTAGCAGCCATGCAGCAGTCATACAGTAGCTATGCAGCAACCATTTAGCAGCCATGCAGCTGACATCCAGCAGCCTTGGAACAGGTGAGTAGCAGCCATGCAGAAGCCATTTAGCAGCCATTTAGCAGCCATGCAACAGCCATGCAGCACCCATCCAGCAGCCATGCCGCAGCAATTTACCAGCCATGCAACAGCCATACAGCAGCCATGTAGCAGCCATGCAGCTGACATCCAGCAGCCTTGGAACAGGTGAGGAGCAGCCATGCAGAAGCCATTTAGCAGCCATTTAGCAGCCATTCAGCAGCCATGCAGCATCCATGCAGCACCCATGCAGCAGTCATGCAGCAGCCATGCAGTAGATATGCAGCAGCCATGTAGCAGCTATGCAGCAGCCATGCAACAGCCATCCAGCAGCCTTGGAACAGGTGAGTAGCAGCCATGCAGAAGCCATTTAGCAGCCATTTAGCAGCCATGCAGCAGCCATGCAGCATCCATGCAGCACCCATGCAGCAGCCATGCCGCAGCAATTTACCAGCCATGCTGCACCCATGCAGCAGCCGTGCAGCAGCGATGCAGCAGTCATGCAGCAGCTATGCAGAATCCATGCAGCAGCCATGCCGCAGCAATTTACCAGCCATGCAGCACCCATGTAGCAGCCGTTCAGCACCCATGCAGCAGCCATTTAGCAGCCATGCAGCTGACATCCAGCAGCCTTGGAACAGGTGAGTAGCAGCCATGCAGAAGCCATTTAGCAGCCATTTAGCAGCCATGCAACAGCCATGCAGCACCCATCCAGCAGCCATGCCGCAGCAATTTACCAGCCATGCAACAGCCATACAGCACCCATGTAGCAGCCATGCAGCTGACATCCAGCAGCCTTGGAACAGGTGAGGAGCAGCCATGCAGAAGCCATTTAGCAGCCATTTAGCAGCCATTCAGCAGCCATGCAGCAGTCATGCAGCACCCATGCAGCGGCGATGCAGCACTCATGCAGCAGCCATGCAGTAGATATGCAGCAGCCATGTAGCAGCTATGCAGCAGCCATGCAACAGCCATCCAGCAGCCTTGGAACAGGTGAGTAGCAGCCATGCAGAAGCCATTTACCAGCCATTTAGCAGCCATTCAGCAGCCATGCAGCAGTCATGCAGCAGCTATGCAGTAGATATGCAGCAGCCATGTAGCAGCTATGCAGCAGCCATGCAACAGCCATCCAGCAACCTTGGAACAGGTGAGTAGCAGCCATGCAGAAGACATTTAGCAGCCATTTAGCATTGAAGACAACAACTATATTAGTTTGCACCGGAGGGAATTAAGCAATGACGAAAAAGGGTAATCATGTGTCCTCTACTAAGGTAAGTCTTAACCATTACAATTCTATCATGTATTTAAGATGCTATAGGAGGGATCAGGCCCAGGTCTGGAAGCACAAGTGCTAACTCTGGATTTATTTTCCAATTAATACCCTTAATGGCAGAGAGCTCATTATTTAGTTTTAATTGATAACTACAAGCGTATAGTCAAAGTTGACATCTGACTATGGCGCCAACTTTTAGTACATTATTATAAATTATAAATTCAGTCAGGAACTTCTAACACAGTGAAAGGGACATTACCGACCATATAAAGATATATATTCTTAATCAGGATCGACAATCTGTAAAATTGTACGAAAACAAGTCCATCAGTTTTAGATCTATTTAAAAGGAAGTTTGCAGTTAGTCTTATGTATACTCCCATTATTATATAAGTCGAACGGGTCGGATCGAACACCTATATATATAGCTGCAATAAAAACGACTTATTTAGCAGCCATGCAGCAGTCATACAGTAGCTATGCAGCAGCTGCTGACATCCAGCAGCCTTGGAACAGGTGAGTAGCAGCCATGCAAAAGCCATTTAGCAGCCATTTATCAGCCATGCAACAGCCATGCAGCACCCATCCAGCAGCCATGCCGCAGCAATTTACCAGCCATGCAACAGCCATACAGCACCCATGTAGCAGCCATGCAGCTGACATCCAGCAGCCTTGGAACAGGTGAGGAGCAGCCATGCAGAAGCCATTTAGCAGCCATTTAGCAGCCATTCAGCAGCCATGCAGCAGTCATGCAGCACCCATGCAGCGGCGATGCAGCACTCATGCAGCAGCCATGCAGTAGATATGCAGCAGCCATGTAGCAGCTATGCAGCAGCCATGCAACAGCCATCCAGCAGCCTTGGAACAGGTGAGTAGCAGCCATGCAGAAGCCATTTACCAGCCATTTAGCAGCCATTCAGCAGCCATGCAACAGTCATGCAGCAGCTATGCAGTAGATATGCAGCAGCCATGTAGCAGCTATGCAGCAGCCATGCAACAGCCATCCAGCAGCCTTGGAACAGGTGAGTAGCAGCCATGCAGAAGCCATTTAGCAGCCATTTAGCATTGAAGACAACAACTATATTAGTTTGCACCGGAGGGAATTAAGCAATGACGAAAAAGGGTAATCATGTGTCCTCTACTAAGGTAAGTCTTAACCATTACAATTCTATCATGTATTTAAGATGCTATAGGAGGGATCAGGCCCAGGTCTAGAAGCACAAGTGCTAACTCTGGATTTATTTTCCAATTAATACCCTTAATGGCAGAGAGCTCATTATTTAGTTTTAATTGATAACTTCAAGCGTATAGTAAAAGTTGACATCTGACTATGGCGCCAACTTTTAGTACATTATTATAAATTATAAATTCAGTCAGGAACTTCTAACACAGTGAAAGGGACATTACCGACCATATAAAGATATATTTTCTTAATCAGGATCGACAATCTGTAAAATTGTACGAAAACAAGTCCATCAGTTTTAGATCTAATTTAAAGGAAGTTTGCAGTTAGTCTTATGTATACTCCCATTATTATATAAGTCGAACGGATCGGATCGAACACCTATATATATTGCTGCAATAAAAACGACTTATTTAGCAGCCATGCAGCAGTCATACAGTAGCTATGCAGCAACCATTTAGCAGCCATGCAGCTGACATCCAGCAGCCTTGGAACAGGTGAGTAGCAGCCATGCAGAAGCCATTTAGCAGCCATTTAGCAGCCATGCAACAGCCATGCAGCACCCATCCAGCAGCCATGCCGCAGCAATTTACCAGCCATGCAACAGCCACACAGCAGCCATGTAGCAGCCATGCAGCTGACATCCAGCAGCCTTGGAACAGGTGAGGAGCAGCCATGCAGAAGCCATTTAGCAGCCATTTAGCAGCCATTCAGCAGCCATGCAGCATCCATGCAGCACCCATGCAGCAGTCATGCAGCAGCCATGCAGTAGATATGCAGCAGCCATGTAGCAGCTATGCAGCAGCCATGCAACAGCCATCCAGCAGCCTTGGAACAGGTGAGTAGCAGCCATGCAGAAGCCATTTAGCAGCCATTTAGCAGCCATGCAGCAGCCATGCAGCATCCATGCAGCACCCATGCAGCAGCCATGCCGCAGCAATTTACCAGCCATGCTGCACCCATGCAGCAGCCGTGCAGCAGCGATGCAGCAGTCATGCAGCAGCTATGCAGAATCCATGCAGCAGCCATGCCGCAGCAATTTACCAGCCATGCAGCACCCATGTAGCAGCCGTTCAGCACCCATGCAGCAGCCATTTAGCAGCCATGCAGCTGACATCCAGCAGCCTTGGAACAGGTGAGTAGCAGCCATGCAGAAGCCATTTAGCAGCCATTTAGCAGCCATGCAACAGCCATGCAGCACCCATCCAGCAGCCATGCCGCAGCAATTTACCAGCCATGCAACAGCCATACAGCACCCATGTAGCAGCCATGCAGCTGACATCCAGCAGCCTTGGAACAGGTGAGGAGCAGCCATGCAGAAGCCATTTAGCAGCCATTTAGCAGCCATTCAGCAGCCATGCAGCAGTCATGCAGCACCCATGCAGCGGCGATGCAGCACTCATGCAGCAGCCATGCAGTAGATATGCAGCAGCCATGTAGCAGCTATGCAGCAGCCATGCAACAGCCATCCAGCAGCCTTGGAACAGGTGAGTAGCAGCCATGCAGAAGCCATTTACCAGCCATTTAGCAGCCATTCAGCAGCCATGCAGCAGTCATGCAGCAGCTATGCAGTAGATATGCAGCAGCCATGTAGCAGCTATGCAGCAGCCATGCAACAGCCATCCAGCAACCTTGGAACAGGTGAGTAGCAGCCATGCAGAAGACATTTAGCAGCCATTTAGCATTGAAGACAACAACTATATTAGTTTGCACCGGAGGGAATTAAGCAATGACGAAAAAGGGTAATCATGTGTCCTCTACTAAGGTAAGTCTTAACCATTACAATTCTATCATGTATTTAAGATGCTATAGGAGGGATCAGGCCCAGGTCTGGAAGCACAAGTGCTAACTCTGGATTTATTTTCCAATTAATACCCTTAATGGCAGAGAGCTCATTATTTAGTTTTAATTGATAACTACAAGCGTATAGTCAAAGTTGACATCTGACTATGGCGCCAACTTTTAGTACATTATTATAAATTATAAATTCAGTCAGGAACTTCTAACACAGTGAAAGGGACATTACCGACCATATAAAGATATATATTCTTAATCAGGATCGACAATCTGTAAAATTGTACGAAAACAAGTCCATCAGTTTTAGATCTATTTAAAAGGAAGTTTGCAGTTAGTCTTATGTATACTCCCATTATTATATAAGTCGAACGGGTCGGATCGAACACCTATATATATAGCTGCAATAAAAACGACTTATTTAGCAGCCATGCAGCAGTCATACAGTAGCTATGCAGCAGCTGCTGACATCCAGCAGCCTTGGAACAGGTGAGTAGCAGCCATGCAAAAGCCATTTAGCAGCCATTTATCAGCCATTTAGCAGCCATGCAACAGCCATGCAGCACCCATGCAGCAGCCATGCCGCAGCAATTTACCAGCCATGCAACAGCCATGCAGCAGTCATACAGTAGCTATGCAGCAACCATTTAGCAGCCATGCAGCACTCATACAGCAGCTATGCAGCAACCATGCCGCTGCTATGCAGCAGCCACCCTGCTGTCATCCAGGAGCCATCTAGAACCCATGCAGTAGTCATACAGCAGCCATGCAGTAATTATGCAGCAGCCATATAGCAGCCATGCCACAGCCATGCAGCAGCCATGCAACAGCTGTGTAGCACTCATGCAGCTGACATCCAGCAGCCAGCCAGATATCCAAACATCCAGCAGCAATCCAGCAGCCATGCAGCAGTCATGCAGCAGCCATGCAGTAGATATGCAGCAGCCATTTAGCTGCTATGCAGCAGCCATGCAACAGCCATGCAGCAGCCATGTAGCAGCCATGCAGCTGACATCCAGCGGCCTTGGAACAGGTGAGTAGCAGCCATGCAGAAGCCATTTAGCAGCCATTAAACAGCCATTCAGCAGCCATGCAGCATCCATGAAGCAGCCATGCAGCAGCCATGCCGCAGGAAATTACCAGCCATGCAGCACCCATGCAGCAGCCGTGCAACAGAAGCCCATTAAAGGCACGATAGATGAGTTCAGCGACATGATTACATCCTTACCGAGAAAAATGTGCACTGCTGTTAGGAAATAAAATTTCCAAGCACCTCAAGCAGTATTGAGTGTGCTGTGCATACAGTTTACTTTAGAACTCAAGCCCTTGAAGGGTATTATAATTTCAGTCAAAAGTTTGCAACGCCGTGATGGAGACATTTCCGACCATATAAATATATATATTCTTGGTCAGTATCGACAATCTGTCAGTTATTACGCAAACAAAAGTCTCAGATTTAAATCTATTTAATAGAAAGTTTGCAGTTAATCTCTTGTATATTCTCATTATTATTTAAGTCGAACGGGTCGGATCGAACGACTATATATAGAGCTGCAATATAAACATTAATTAAAATGTTTATCTGTCTCCGCGTTTCTCCAGAGGCCACTTCCTCTGTATAGCTATAGCTATACCTATCTCAAAAGAAATCTCTTTCTCTCTGGCGCTCTCGCGCTCTAACACACTTTCACGATTTTACTCAAAACTCGGAGACCATAAATAGTGGCGCTACCAGCGCACAGCTCCTAGTCTCTGAGCGGCCTTCGCCTTGTTTACATCTGTAGTGATCGTGGAAGTGATACTGACATCATAATATCAGCTGAACAAGGCAATGCATCTGGATAAAGTAAGAAATTCACTTCGCCTAATTGAAGACAACAACTATATTACTTTGTACCGGAGGGAATTAAGCAATGACGAAAAAGGGTAATCATGTGTCCTCTACTAAGGTAAGTCTTAACCATTATAATTATATCATGTTTTTAAGATGCTATAGAAGGGATCAGGCCCAGGTCTAGAAGCACAAGTGCTAACTCTGGATTTATTTTCCAATTATTACCCTTAATGGCAGAGAGCTTATTAATTAGTTTTAATTGATAACTACAAACGTATAGTCAAAGTTACCAGCTAACATCTGACTATGGTCAGATGCTGCTGCAGTCATGCAGCAGCCATGCAGTAGATATGCAGCAGCCATGTAGCAGCTATGCAGCAGCCATGCAACAGCCATGCAGCAGCCACGTAGCAGCCATGCAGCTGACATCCAGCAGCCTTGGAACAGGTGAGTAGCAGCCATGCAGAAGCCATTTAGCAGCCATTTAGCAGCCATTCAGCAACTATGCAGCAGCCATGCAGCAGTCATGCAGCACCCATGCAGCAGCCGTGCAGCAGCGATGCAGTAGTCATACAGCAGCCATGCAGTAGCTATGCAGCAGCCATGTAGCAGCCATGCCGCAGCCATGCAGCAGCCATGCAACAGCTGTGTAGTACTCATGCAGCTGACATCCAGCAGCCAGCCAAATATCCAACCATCCAGCAGCTATCCAGCAGCCATGCAGCAGTCATGCAGCAGCCATGCAGTAGATATACAGCAGCCATGAAGCAGCTATGCAGAAGCCATGCAGAAGCCATGCAGCAGCCATGCAGCATCCATGCAGCACCCATGCAGCAGCCTTGCAGCAGCGATGCAGCAGCCATGCAGCAGCGATGCAGCAGTCATGCAGCAGCCATGCAGCATCCATGCAGCACCCATGCAGCAGCCATGCCGCAGCAATTGACCAGCCATGCAGCACCCATGTAGCAGCCTTCAGCACCCATGCAGCAGCGATGCAGCAGCCATGCAGCAGCCATGTAGCAGCTATGCAGCAGCCATGCAACAGCCATCCAGCAGCTTTGGAACTGTTGAGTAGCAGCCATGCAGAAGCCATTTAGCAGCCATTTAGCAGCCATTTAGCAGCCATTCAGCAGCCATGTAGCATCCATGCAGCACCCATGCAGCAGCCATGCCGCAGCAATTTACCAGCCATGCAACAGCCATGCAGCAGCCATGTAGCAGCCATGCAGCTGACATCCAGCAGCCTTGGAACAGGTGAGTAGCAGCCATGCAGAAGCCATTTAGCAGCCATTTAGCAGCCATTCAGCAGCCATGCAGCAGCCATGCAGCATCCATGCAACACCCATGCAGCAGCCATGCAACAGCCATGCAGCAGCCATGTAGCAGACATGCAGCTGACATCCAGCAGGCTTGGAACAGGTGAGTAGCAGCCATGCAGAAGCCATTAAGCAGCCATTTAGCAGCCATTCAGCAGCCATGCAGCATCCATGCAGCACCCATGCAGCAGCGATGCAGCAGTCATGCAGCAGCCATGCAGTAGATATGCAACAGCCATGTTGCAGCTATGCAGCAGCCATGCAACAGCTATCCAGCAGCCATGTAGCAGCCATGCAGCTGACATCCAGCGGCCTTGGAACAGGTGAGTAGCAGCCATGCAGAAGCCATTTAGCAGCCATTAAACAGTCATTCAGCAGCCATGCAGCATCCATGCAGCACCCATGCAGCAGCCATGCCGCAGCCATGCAACAGCCATGTAGCAGACATGCAGCTGACATCCAGCAGGCTTGGAACAGGTGAGTAGCAGCCATGCAGAAGCCATTTAGCAGCCATTTAGCAGCCATTCAGCAGCTATGCAGCATCCATGTAGCAGCCATGCCGCAGCCATGCAGCAGCCATGCAACAGCTGTTTAGCACTCATGCAACTGACATCCAGCAGCCAGCCAAATATCCAACCATCCAGCAGCTATCCAGCAGCCATGCAGCAGTCATGCAGCAGCCATGCAGCATCCATGCAGCACCCATGCAGCAGCCATGCCGCAGCAATTGACCAGCCATGCAGCACCCATGCAGCAGCCGTGCAGCAGCCATGCAACAGAAGCCCATTAAAGGCACGATAGATGAGTTCAGCGACATGATTACATCCTTACCGAGAAAAATGTGCCCTGCTGTTAGGAAATAAAATTGCCAAGCACTCCTCAAGCAGTATTGAGTGTGCTGTGCATACAGTTTACTTTAGAACTGAAGCCATTCTATACCCTTGAAGGGTATTATAATTTCAGTCAGAAGTTTGCAACGCCGTGATGGAGACATTTCCGAACATATAAATATATATATTCTTGATCAGTATCGACAATCTGTCCGTTATTACGCAAACAAAAGTCTCAGATTTAAATCTATTTAAAAGATAGTTTGCAGTTAGTCTATTGTATACTCTCATTATTATACAAGTCGAACGGGTCGGATCGAACGACTATATATAAAGCTGCAATATAAACATTAATTAAAATGTTTATCTGTCTCCGCGTTTCTCCATAGGCCACTTCACCTGTATAGCTCTCCACCTATCTCAAAAGATATATTTTCTTAATCAGGATCGACAATCTGTAAAATTGTACGAAAACAAGTCCATCAGTTTTAGATCTATTTAAAAGGAAGTTTGCAGTTAGTCTCATGTATACTCCCATTATTACATAAGTCGAACGGGTCGGATCGAACAACTATATATATAGCTGCAATATAAACGATTTATTTAGCAGCCATGCAGCAGTCATACAGTAGCTATGCAGCAGCCATTTAGCAGCCATGCAGCACTCATAAAGCAGCTATTCAGCAGCCATGCAGCTGCTATGCAGCAGCCACCCTGCAGTCATCCAGGAGGCATCTAGAACCCATGCTGTAGTCATACAGCAGCCATGCAATAGCTATGCAGCAGCCATGTAGCAGCCATGCCGCAGCCATGCAGCAGCCATGCAACAGCTGTGTAGCACTCATGCAGCTGACATCCAGCAGCCAGCCAAATATCCAACCATCCAGCAGCTATCCAGCAGCCATGCAGCAGTCATGCAGCAGCCATGCAGTAGATATGCAGCAGCCATGTAGCAGCTATGCAGCACCCATGCAGCACCCATGCAGCAGCCGTGCAGCAGCCATGCAGCAGTCATGCAGCAGCCATGCAGCATCCATGCAGCACCCATGCAGCAGCCATGCCGCAGCAATTTACCAGCCATGCAGCACCCATGCAGCAGCCGTGCAGCAGCGATGCAGCAGTCATGCAGCAGCTATGCAGAATCCATGCAGCAGCCATGCCGCAGCAATTTACCAGCCATGCAGCACCCATGTAGCAGCCGTTCAGCACCCATGCAGCAGCGATGCAACAGTCATGCAGTAGATATGCAGCAGCCATGTAGCAGCCATGTAGCAGCCATGCAACAGCCATCCAGCAGCTTTGGAACTGGTGAGTAGCAGCCATGCAGAAGCCATTTAGCAGCCATTTAGCAGCCATTCAGCAGCCATGTAGCATCCATGCAGCACCCATGCAGCAGCCATGCCGCAGCAATTTACCAGCCATGCAACAGCCATGCAGCAGCCATGTAGCAGCCATGCAGCTGACATCCAGCAGCCTTGGAACTGGTGAGTAGCAGCCATGCAGAAGCCATTTAGCAGCCATTTTGCAGCCATTCAGCAGCCAAGCTGCAGCCATGCAGCATCCATGCAGCACCCATGCAGCAGCCATGCAGCAGCCATGCAGCAGCCATGTAGCAGACATGCAGCTGACATCCAGCAGGCTTGGAACAGGTGAGTAGCAGCCATGCAGAAGCCATTTAGCAGCCATTTAGCAGCCATTCAGCAGCCATGCAGCATCCATGCAGCACCCATGCAGCAGCGATGCAGCAGTCATGCAGCAGCCATGCAGTAGATATGCAGCAGCCATGTTGCAGCTATGCAGCAGCCATGCAACAGCCATCCAGCAGCTTTGGAACTGGTGAGTAGCAGCCATGCAGAAGCCATTTAGCAGCCATTTAGCAGGCATTCAGCAGCCATGCAGCACCCATGCAGCAGCCGTGCAGCAGCCATGCAGCAGTCATGCAGCAGCCATGCAGCACCCATGCAGCAGCCGTGCAGCAGCCATGCAGCAGTCATGCAGCAGCCATGCAGCATCCATGCAGCACCCATGCAGCAGCCATGCCGCAGCAATTTACCAGCCATGCAGCACCCATGCAGCAGCCGTGCAGCAGCGATGCAGCAGTCATGCAGCAGCTATGCAGAATCCATGCAGCAGCCATGCAGCAGCAATTTACCAGCCATGCAGCACCCATGTAGCAGCCGTTCAGCACCCATGCAGCAGCCATGCAGCATCCATGCAGCACCCAAGCAGCAGCCATGCCGCAGCGATTTACCAGCCATGCAGCACCCATGCAGCACCCATGCAGCAGCCGTGCAGCATCCATGCAGCACCCATGCAGCAGCCATGCAACAGCCATGCAGCAGCCATGTAGCAGACATGCAGCTGACATCCAGCAGGCTTGGAACAGGTGAGTAGCAGCCATGCAGAAGCCATTTAGCAGCCATTTAGCATTGAAGACAACAACTATATTAGTTTGCACCGGAGGGAATTAAGCAATGACGAAAAAGGGTAATCATGTGTCCTCTACTAAGGTAAGTCTTAACCATTACAATTCTATCATGTATTTAAGATTCTATAGGAGGGATCAGGCCCAGGTCTGGAAGCTAGTGCTAACTCTGGATTTATTTTCCAATTAATACCCTTAATGGCAGAGAGCTCATTATTTAGTTTTAATTGATAACTACAAGCATATAGTCAAAGTTGACATCTGACTATGGCGCCAACTTTTAGTACATTATTATACACTTGCATGGCATTATAAATTCAGTCAGGAACTTCTAACACAGTGAAAGGGACATTACCGACCATATAAAGATATATATTCTTAATCAGGATCGACAATCTGTAAAATTGTACGAAAACAAGTCCATCAGTTTTAGATCTATTTAAAAGGAAGTTTGCAGTTAGTCTTATGTATACTCCCATTATTATATAAGTCGAACGGGTCGGATCGAACACCTATATATATAGCTGCAATAAAAACGACTTATTTAGCAGCCATGCAGCAGTCATACAGTAGCTATGCAGCAACCATTTAGCAGCCATGCAGCACTCATACAGCAGCTATGCAGCAACCATGCCGCTGCTATGCAGCAGCCACCCTGCTGTCATCCAGGAGCCATCTAGAACCCATGCAGTAGTCATAAAGCAGCCATGCAGTAATTATGCAGCAGCCATGTAGCAGCCATGCCACAGCCATGCAGCAGCCATGCAACAGCTGTGTAGCACTCATGCAGCTGACATCCAGCAGCCAGCCAGATATCCAAACATCCAGCAGCAATCTAGCAGCCATGCAGCAGTCATGCAGCAGCCATGCAGTAGATATGCAGCAGCCATGTAGCAGCCATGCAGCTGACATCCAGCGGCCTTGGAACAGGTGAGTAGCAGCCATGCAGAAGCCATTCAGCAGCCATTAAACAGCCATTCAGCAGCCATGCAGCATCCATGCAGCACCCATGCAGCAGCCATGCCGCAGGAAATTACCAGCCATGCAGCACCCATGCAGCAGCCGTGCAACAGAAGCCCATTAAAGGCACGATAGATGAGTTCAGCGACATGATTACATCCTTACCGAGAAAAATGTGCACTGCTGTTAGGAAATAAAATTTCCAAGCACCTCAAGCCGTATTGAGTGTGCTGTGCATACAGTTTACTTTAGAACTCAAGGCCTTGAAGGGTATTATAATTTCAGTCAGAAGTTTGCAACGCCGTGATGGAGACATTTCCGACCATATAAATATATATATTCTTGGTCAGTATCGACAATCTTTCAGTTATTACGCAAACAAAAGTCTCAGATTTAAATCTATTTAATAGAAAGTTTGCAGTTAATCTCTTGTATATTCTCATTATTATTTAAGTCGAACGGGTCGGATCGAACGACTATATATAGAGCTGCAATATAAACATTAATTAAAATGTTTATCTGTCTCCGCGTTTCTCCAGAGGCCACTTCCTCTGTATAGCTCTCCACCTATCTCAAAAGAAATCTCTTTCTCTCTGGCGCTCTCGCGCTCTAACTCACTTTCACGATTCTACTCAAAACTCGGAGACCATAAATAGTGGCGCTACCAGCGCACAGCTCCCAGTCTCTGAGCGGCCTTCGCCTTGTTTACATCTGTAGTGATCGTGAAAGTGATAGTGACATCATAATATCAGCTGAACAAGGCAATGCATCTGGATAATGCAAGAAGCTCACGTCGCCTAATTGAAGACAACAACTATATTACTTTGCACCGGAGGGAATTAAGCAATGACGAAAAAGGGTAATCATGTGTCCTCTACTAAGGTAAGTCTTAACCATTACAATTCTATCATGTATTTAAGATGCTATAGGAGGGATCAGGCCCAGGTCTAGAAGCACAAGTGCTAACTCTGGATTTATTTTCCAATTAATACCCTTAATGGCAGAGAGCTCATTAATTAGTTTTAATTGATAACTACAAACGTATAGTCAAAGTTACCAGCTAACATCTGACTATGGTCAGATGCTGCTGCAGTCATGCAGCAGCCATGCAGTAGATATGCAACAGCCATGTTGCAGCTATGCAGCAGCCATGCAACAGCCATCCAGCAGCCATGTAGCAGCCATGCAGCTGACATCCAGCAGGCTTGGAACAGGTGAGTAGCAGCCATGCAGAAGCCATTTAGCAGCCATTTAGCAGCCATTCAGCAACTATGCAGCATCCATGCAGCACCCATGCAGCACCCATGCAGCAGCCGTGCAGCAGCGATGCAGTAGTCATACAGCAGCCATGCAGTAGCTATGCAGCAGCCATGTAGCAGCCATGCCGCAGCCATGCAGCAGCCATGCAACAGCTGTGTAGTACTCATGCAGCTGACATCCAGCAGCCAGCCAAATATCCAACCATCCAGCAGCTATTCAGCAGCCATGCAGCAGTCATGCAGCAGCCATGCAGTAGATATACAGCAGCCATGTAGCAGCTATGCAGAAGCCATGCAGAAGCCATGCAGCAGCCATGCAGCATCCATGCAGCACCCATGCAGCAGCCTTGCAGCAGCGATGCAGCAGCCATGCAGCAGCGATGCAGCAGTCATGCAGCAGCCATGCAGCAGCGATGCAGCAGTCATGCAGCAGCCATGCAGCATCCATGCAGCACCCATGCAGCACACATGCAGCACCCATGCAGCAGCCATGCCGCAGCAATTGACCAGCCATGCAGCACCCATGCAGCAGCCGTGCAGCAGCCATGCAACAGAAGCCCATTAAAGGCACGATAGATGAGTTCAGCGACATGATTACATTCTTACCGAGAAAAATGTGCCCTGCTGTTAGGAAATAAAATTGCCAAGCACCTCAAGCAGTATTGAGTGTGCTGTGCATACAGTTTACTTTAGAACTGAAGCCATTCTATTCCCTTGAAGGGTATTATAATTTCAGTCAGAAGTTTGCAACGCCGTGATGGAGACATTTCCGAACATATAAATATATATATTCTTGATCAGTATCGACAATCTGTCAGTTATTACGCAAACAAAAGTCTCAGATTTAAATCTATTTAAAAGATAGTTTGCAGTTAGTCTCTTGTATACTCTCATTATTATATAAGTCGAACGGGTTGGATCGAACGACTATATATAAAGCTGCAATATAAACATTAATTAAAATGTTTATCTGTCTCCGCGTTTCTCCATAGGCCACTTCACCTGTATAGCTCTCCACCTATCTCAAAAGATATATTTTCTTAATCAGGATCGACAATCTGTAAAATTGTATGAAAACAAGTCCCTCAGTTTTAGATCTATTTAAAAGGAAGTTTGCAGTTAGTCTCATGTATACTCCCATTATTACATAAGTCGAACGGGTCGGATCGAACAACTATATATATAGCTGCAATATAAACGATTTATTTAGCAGCCATGCAGCAGTCATACAGTAGCTATGCAGCAGCCATTTAGCAGCCATGCAGCACTCATAAAGCAGCTATTCAGCAGCCATGCAACTGCTATGCAGCAGCCACCCTGCAGTCATCCAGGAGGCATCTAGAACCCATGCTGTAGTCATACAGCAGCCATGCAGTAGCTATGCAGCAGCCATGTAGCAGCCATGCCGCAGCCATGCAGCAGCCATGCAACAGCTGTGTAGCACTCATGCAGCTGACATCCAGCAGCCAGCCAAATATCCAACCATCCAGCAGCTATCCAGCAGCCATGCAACACCCATGCAGCAGCCATGCAGTAGATATGCAGCAGCCATGTAGCAGCTATGCAGCAGCCATGCAACAGCCATGCAGCAGCCATGTAGCAGACATGCAGCTGACATCCGGCAGCCTTGGCACAGGTGAGTAGAAACCATGCAGAAGCCATTTAGCAGCCATTTAGCAGCCATTCAGCAGCCATGTAGCATCCATGCAGCACCCATGCAGCAGCAATACCGCAGCAATTTACCAGCCATGCAACAGCCATGCAGCAGCCATGTAGCAGACATGAAGCTGACATCCCGCAGCCTTGGAACAGGTGAGTAGCAGCCATGCAGAAGCCATTTAGCAGCCATTTAGCAGCCATTTAGCAGCCATTCAGCAGCCATGCTGCATCCATTCAGCACCCATGCAGCAGCGATGCAGCAGTCATGCAGCAGCCATGCAGTAGATATGCAGCAGCCATGTAGCAGCTATGCAGCAGCCATGCAACAGCCATGCAGCAGCCATGTAGCAGACATGCAGTAGATATGCAGCAGCCATGTAGCAGCTATGCAGCAGCCATGCAACAGCCATGCAGCAGCCGTGTAGCAGACATGCAGCTGACATCCGGCAGCCTTGGAACAGGTGAGCAGCAGCCATGCAGAGGCCATTTAGCAGCCATTTAGCAGCCATTCAGCAGCCATGTAGCATCCATGCAGCACCCATGCAGCAGCAATACCGCAGCAATTTACCAGCCATGCAACAGCCATGCAGCAGCCATGTAGCAGACATGAAGCTGACATCCCGCAGCCTTGGAACAGGTGAGTAGCAGCCATGCAGAAGCCATTTAGCAGCCATTTAGCAGCCATTCAGCAGCCATGCTGCATCCATTCAGCACCCATGCAGCAGCGATGCAGCAGTCATGCAGCAGCCATGCAGTAGATATGCAGCAGCCATGTAGCAGCTATGCAGCAGCCATGCAACAGCCATGCAGCAGCCATGTAGCAGACATGCAGTAGATATGCAGCAGCCATGTAGCAGCTATGCAGCAGCCATGCAACAGCCATGCAGCAGCCATGTAGCAGACATGCAGCTGACATCCGGCAGCCTTGGAACAGGTGAGTAGCAGCCATGCAGAGGCCATTTAGCAGCCATTTAGCAGCCATTCAGCAGCCATGTAGCATCCATGCAGCACCCATGCAGCAGCAATACCGCAGCAATTTACCAGCCATGCAACAGCCATGCAGCAGCCATGTAGCAGAAATGAAGCTGACATCCCGCAGCCTTGGAACGGGTGAGTAGCAGCCATGCAGAAGCCATTTAGCAGCCATTTAGCAGCCATTCAGCAGCCATGCAGCATCCATGCAGCACCCATGCAGCAGCCATGTAGCAGCGATGCAGCAGTCATGCAGCAGCCATGCAGCATCCATGCAGCACCCATGCAGCAGCCATGCCGCAGCGATTTACCAGCCATGCAGCACCCATGCAGCAGCCGTGCAGCAGCCATGCAGCAGTCATGCAGCAGCCATGCAGCATCCATGCAGCACCCATGCAGCAGCCATGCAGCAGCAATTTACCAGCCATGCAGCACCCATGCAGCAGCCGTGCAGCAGCGATGCAGCAGTCATGCAGCAGCTATGCAGAATCCATGCAGCAGCCATGCCGCAGCAATTTACCAGCCATGCAGCACCCATGTAGCAGCCGTTCAGCACCCATGCAGCAGCGATGCAGCAGTCATGCAGCAGCCATGCAGTAGATATGCAGCAGCCATGCAACAGCCATCCAGCAGCTTTGGAACTGGTGAGCAGCAGCCATGCAGAAGCCATTTAGCAGCCATTTAGCAGCCATTCAGCAGCCATGTAGCATCCATGCAGCACCCATGCAGCAGCCATGCCGCAGCAATTTACCAGCCATGCAACAGCCATGCAGCAGCCATGTAGCAGCAATGCAGCTGACATCCAGCAGCCTTGGAACAGGTGAGTAGCAGCCATGCAGCAGCCATGTAGCAGACATGCAGCTGACACCCAGCAGGCTTGGAACAGGTGAGTAGCAGCCATGCAGAAGCCATTTAGCAGCCATTTAGCAGCCATTCAGCAGCCATGCAGCATCCATGCAGCGATGCAGCAGTCATGCAGCAGCCATGCAGTAGATATGCAGCAGCCATGTTGCAGCTATGCAGCAGCCATGCAACAGCCATCCAGCAGCCTTGGAACAGGTGAGTAGCAGCCATGCAGAAGCCATTTACCAGCCATTTAGCAGCCATTCAGCAGCCATGCAGCAGTCATGCAGCAGCCATGCAGTAGATATGCAGCAGCCATGTAGCAGCTATGCAGCAGCCATGCAACAGCCATCCAGCAACCTTGGAACAGGTGAGTAGCAGCCATGCAGTAGCCATTTAGCAGCCATTTAGCAGCCATTCAGCAGCCATGCAGCATCCAAGCAGCACCCATGCAACAGCCATGCCGCAGCAATTTACCAGCCTTGCAGCACCCATGCAGCAGCCGTGCAGCAGCGATGCAGCAGTCATGCAGCAGCCATGCAGCAGCCATGCCGCAGCAATTTAACAGCCATGCAGCACCCATGCAGCAGCCGTGCAGCAGCCATACAGCAGTCATGCAGCAGCCATGCAGCATCCATGCAGCACCCATGCAGCAGCCATGCCGCAGCAATTTACCAGCCATGCAGCACCCATGTAGCAGCAGTTCAGGCCCCATGCAGCAGGGAGGCAGCAGTCATGCAGCAGCCATGCAGTAGATATGCAGCAGCCATGTAGCAGCTATGCAGCAGCCATGCAACAGCCATCCAGCAGCCTTGAAACAGGTGAGTAGCAGCCATGCAGAAGCCATTTAGCAGCCATTTAGCAGCCATTCAGCAGCCATGTAGCATCCATGCAGCACCCATGCAGCAGCCATGCCGCAGCAATTTACCAGCCATGCAACAGCCATGCAGCAGCCATGTAGCAGACATGAAGCTGACATCCCGCAGCCTTGGAACAGGTGAGTAGCAGCCATGCAGAAGCCATTTAGCAGCCATTTAGCAGCCATTTAGCAGCCATTCAGCAGCCATGCTGCATCCATTCAGCACACATGCAGCAGCGATGCAGCAGTCATGCAGCAGCCATGCAGTAGATATGCATCAGCCATGTAGCAGCTATGCAGCAGCCATGCAACAGCCATCCAGCAGCATTGGAACTGGTGAGTAGCAGCCATGCAGAAGCCATTTAGCAGCCATTTAGCAGCCATTCAGCAGCCATGTAGCATCCATGCAGCACCCATGCAGCAGCCATGCCGCAGCAATTTACCAGCCATGCAACAGCCATGCAGCAGACATGTAGCAGCCATGCAGCTGACATCCAGCAGCCTTGGAACAGGTGAGTAGCAGCCATGCAGAAGCCATTTAGCAGCCATTTAGCAGCCATTCAGCAGCAATGCAGCAGCCATGCAGCATCCATGCAGCACCCATGCAGCAGCCATGCAGCAGCCATGCAGCAGCCATGTAGCAGACATGCAGCTGACATCCAGCAGGCTTGGAACAGGTGAGTAGCAACCATGCAGAAGCCATTTACCAGCCATTTAGCAGCCATTCAGCAGCCATGCAGCAGTCATGCAGCATCCATGCAGTAGATATGCAGCAGCCATGTAGCAGCTATGCAGCAGCCATGCAACAGCCATCCAGCAACCTTGGAACAGGTGAGTAGCAGCCATGCAGTAGCCATTTAGCAGCCATTTAGCAGCCATTCAGCAGCCATGCAGCATCCAAGCAGCACCCATGCAACAGCCATGCCGCAGCAATTTACCAGCCTTGCAGCACCCATGCAGCAGCCGTGCAGCAGCGATGCAGCAGTCATGCAGCAGCCATGCAGCATCCATGCAGCACCCATGCAGCAGCCATGCCGCAGCAATTTAACAGCCATGCAGCACCCATGCAGCAGCCGTGCAGCAGCGATGCAGCAGTCATGCAGCAGCCATGTAGCATCCATGCAGCACCCATGCAGCAGCCATGCCGCAGCAATTTACCATCCATGCAGCACCCATGTAGCAGCCGTTCAGCACCCATGCAGCAGCGAGGCAGCAGTCATGCAGCAGCCATGCAGTAGATATGCAGCAGCCATGTAGCAGCTATGCAGCAGCCATGCAACAGCCATCCAGCAGCCTTGGAACAGGTGAGTAGCACCCATGCAGAAGCCATTTAGCAGCCATTTAGCAGCCATTCAGCAGCCATGTAGCATCCATGCAGCACCCATGCAGCAGCCATGCCGCAGCAATTTACCAGCCATGCAACAGCCATGCAGCAGCCATGTAGCAGCCATTCAGCTGACATCCAGCAGCCTTGGAACAGGTGAGGAGCAGCCATGCAGCAGCCATTTAGCAGCCATTTAGCAGCCATTCAGCAGCCATGCAGCAGTCATGCAGCAGCCATGCAGTAGATATGCAGCAGCCATGTAGCAGCTATGCAGCAGCCATGCAACAGCCATGCAGCAGCCATGTAGCAGCCATTCAGCTGACATCCAGCAGCCTTGGAACAGGTGAGGAGCAGCCATGCAGAAGCCATTTAGCAGCCATTTAGCAGCCATTCAGCAGCCATGCAGCAGTCATGCAGCAGCCATGCAGTAGATATGCAGCAGCCATGTAGCAGCTATGCAGCAGCCATGCAACAGCCATCCAGCAACCTTGGAACAGGTGAGTAGCAGCCATGCAGTAGCCATTTAGCAGCCATTTAGCAGCCATTCAGCAGCCATGCAGCATCCAAGCAGCACCCATGCAACAGCCATGCCGCAGCAATTTACCAGCTATGCAGCACCCATGCAGCAGCCGTGCAGCAGCGATGCAGCAGTCATGCAGCAGCCATGCAGCATCCATGCAGCACCCATGCAGCAGCCATGCAACAGCCATCCAGCAGCCTTGGAACAGGTGAGTAGCAGCCATGCAGAAGCCATTTAGCAGCCATTTAGCAGCCATTCAGCAGCCATGTAGCATCCATGCAGCACCCATGCAGCAGCCATGCCGCAGCAATTTACCAGCCATGCAACAGCCATGCAGCAGCCATGTAGCAGCCATGCAGCTGACATCCAGCAGCCTTGGAACAGGTGAGTAGCACCCATGCAGAAGCCATTTAGCAGCCATTTAGCAGCCATTCAGCAGCCATGCAGCAGCCATGCAGCAGCCATGCAGCATCCATGCAGCACCCATGCAGCAGCCATGCAGCAGCCATGCAGCAGCCATGTAGCAGACATGCAGCTGACATCCAGCAGGCTTGGAACAGGTGAGTAGCAACCATGCAGAAGCCATTTAGCAGCCATTTAGCAGCCATTCAGCAGCCATTCAGCAGCCATGCTGCATCCATTCAGCACACATGCAGCAGCGATGCAGCAGTCATGCAGCAGCCATGCAGTAGATATGCATCAGCCATGTAGCAGCTATGCAGCAGCCATGCAACAGCCATCCAGCAGCTTTGGAACTGGTGAGTAGCAGCCATGCAGAAGCCATTTAGCAGCCATTTAGCAGCCATTCAGCAGCCATGTAGCATCCATGCAGCACCCATGCAGCAGCCATGCCGCAGCAATTTACCAGCCATGCAACAGCCATGCAGCAGCCATGTAGCAGCCATGCAGCTAACATCCAGCAGCCTTGGAACAGGTGAGTAGCAGCCATTTAGCAGCCATTCAGCAGCCATGCAGCAGCCAAGCAGCATCCATGCAGCACCCATGCAGCAGCCATGCAGCAGCCATGCAGCAGCCATGCAGCAGCCATGTAGCAGACATGCAGCTGACATCCAGCAGGCTTGGAACAGGTGAGTAGCAACCATGCAGAAGCCATTTAGCAGCCATTTTGCAGCCATTCAGCAGCCATGCAGCATACATGCAGCACCTATGCAGCAGCGATGCAGCAGTCATGCAGCAGCCATGCAGTAGATATGCAGCAGCCATGTTGCAGCTATGCAGCAGCCATGCAACAGCCATCCAGCAGCCTTGGAACAGGTGAGTAGCAGCCATGCAGAAGCCATTTACCAGCCATTTATCAGCCATTCAGCAGCCATGCAGCAGTCATGCAGCATCCATGCAGTAGATATGCAGCAGCCATGTAGCAGCTATGCAGCAGCCATGCAACAGACATCCAGCAACCTTGGAACAGGTGAGTAGCAGCCATGCAGTAGCCATTTAGCAGCCATTTAGCAGCCATTCAGCAGCCATGCAGCATCCAAGCAGCACCCATGCAACAGCCATGCCGCAGCAATTTACCAGCCTTGCAGCACCCATGCAGCAGCCGTGCAGCAGCGATGCAGCAGTCATGCAGCAGCCATGCAGCATCCATGCAGCACACATGCAGCAGCCATGCCGCAGCAATTTAACAGCCATGCAGCACCCATGCAGCAGCCGTGCAGCAGCGATGCAGCAGTCATGCAGCAGCCATGCAGCATCCATGCAGCACCCATGCAGCAGCCATGCCGCAGCAATTTACCAGCCATGCAGCACCCATGTAGCAGCCGTTCAGCACCCATGCAGCAGCGAGGCAGCAGTCATGCAGCAGCCATGCAGTAGATATGCAGCAGCCATGTAGCAGCTATGCAGCAGCCATGCAACAGCCATCCAGCAGCCTTGGAACAGGTGAGTAGCAGCCATGCAGAAGCCATTTAGCAGCCATTTAGCACCCATTCAGCAGCCATGTAGCATCCATGCAGCACCCATGCAGCAGCCATGCCGCAGCAATTTACCAGCCATGCAACAGCCATGCAGCAGCCATGTAGCAGCCATGCAGCTGACATCCAGCAGCCTTGGAACAGGTGAGGAGCAGCCATGCAGAAGCCATTTACCAGCCATGCAGCACTCATACAGCAGCTATGCAGTAGCTATGCAGCAGCCATGTAGCAGCCATGCCGCAGCCATGCAGCAGCCATGCAACAGCTGCGTAGCACTCATGCAGCTGACATCCAGCAGCCAGCCAGATATCCAACCATCCAGCAGCTATCCAGCAGCTATGCAACAGCCACGCAGCAGCCATGTAGCAGCCATGCAGCTGACATCCAGCAGCCTTGGAACAGGTGAGTAGCAGCCATGCAGAAGCCATTTAGCAGCCATTTAGCAGCCGTTCAGCAGCCATGCCGCAGCGATTTACCAGTCATGCAGCAGCCATGCAACAGAAGCCCATTAAAGGCACGATAGATGAGTTCAGCGACATGATTACATCCTTACCGAGAAAAATGTGCCCTGCTGTTAGGAAATAAAATTGCCAAGCACCTCAAGCAGTATTGAGTGTGCTGTGCATACAGTTTACTTTAGAACTTAAGCCATTCTATACGTTTGAAGGGTATTAAATTTTAAGTCAGAAGTTTGCAACGCCGTGATGGAGACATTTCCGACCATATAAATATATATATTCTTGGTCAGTATCGACAGTCTGTCAGTTATTACGCAAACAAAAGTCTCAGATTTAAATCTATTTAATAGAAAGTTTGCAGTTAATCTCTTGTATATTTTCATTATTATTTAAATCGAACGGGTCGTATAGAACGACTATATATAGAGCTGCAATATAAACATTAATTAAAATGTTTATCTGTCTCCGCGTTTCTCCAGAGGCCACTTCCTCTGTATAGCTCTCCACCTATCTCAAAAGAAATTTCTTTCTCTCTCGCTCTCGCGCTCTAACTCACTTTCTCTATTCTACTCAAAACTCGGAGACCATAAATGGGGGCGCTACCAGCGCACAGCTCCCAGTCTCTGAGCGGCCTTCGCCTTGTTTACATCTGTAGTGATCGTGGAAGTGATAGTGACATCATAATATCAGCTGAACAAGGCAATGCATCTGGATAAAGCAAGAAGCTCACTTCGCCTAATTGAAGGCAACAACTATATTACTTTGCACCGGAGGAAATTAAGCAATGACGAAAAAGGGTAATCATGTGTCCTCTACTCAGGTAAGTCTTAACCATTACAATTCTATCATGTATTTAAGATGCTATAGGAGGGATCAGGCCCAGGTCTGGAAGCACAAGTGCTAACTCTGGATTTATTTTCCAATTAATACCCTTAATGGCAGAGAGCTCATTATTTAGTTTTAATTGATAACTACAAGCGTATAGTCAAAGTTGACATCTGACTATGACGCGAACTTTTAGTACATTATTATACACTTGCATGGCATTATAAATTCAGTCAGGAACTTCTAACACAGTGAAAGGGACATCAGTTTTAGATCTATTTAAAAGGAAGTTTGCAGTTAGTCTTATGTATACTCCCATTATTATATAAGTCGAACGGGTCGGATCGAACACCTATATATATAGCTGCAATAAAAACGACTTATTTAGCAGCCATGCAGCACCCATGCAGCAGCCGTGCAGCAGCGATGCAGCACCCATGCAGCAGCCATGCAACAGCCATGCAGCAGCCATGTAGCAGACATGCCGCTGACACCCAGCAGGCTTGGAACAGGTGAGTAGCAGCTATGCAGAAGCCATTTAGCAGCCATTTAGCAGCCATTCAGCAGCCATGCAGCATCCATGCAGCACCCATGCAGCAGCGATGCAGCAGTCATGCAGCAGCCATGCAGTAGATATGCAGCAGCCATGTTGCAGCTATGCAGCAGCCATGCAACAGCCATCCAGCAGCCTTGGAACAGGTGAGTAGCAGCCATGCAGAAGCCATTTACCAGCCATTCAGCAGCCATGCAGCAGTCATGCAGCAGCCATGCAGTAGATATGCAGCAGCCATGTAGCAGCGATGCAGCAGTCATGCAGCAGCCATGCAGTAGATATGCAGCAGCCATGTTGCAGCTATGCAGCAGCCATGCAACAGCCATCCAGCAGCCTTAGAACAGGTGAGTGGCAGCTATGCAGAAGCCATTTAGCAGCCATTTAGCAGCCATTCAGCAGCCATGCAGCATCCATGCAGCACCCATGCAGCATCCATGCAGCACCCATGCAGCAGCGATGCAGCAGTCATGCAGCAGCCATGCAGTAGATATGCAGCAGCCATGTTGCAGCTATGCAGCAGCCATGCAACAGCCATCCAGCAGCCTTGGAACAGGTGAGTAGCAGCTATGCAGAAGCCATTTAGCAGCCATTTAGCAGCCATTCAGCAGCCATGCAGCATCCATGCAGCACCCATGCAGCAGCGATGCAGCAGTCATGCAGCAGCCATGCAGTAGATATGCAGCAGCCATGTTGCAGCTATGCAGCAGCCATGCAACAGCCATCCAGCAACCTTGGAACAGGTGAGTAGCAGCCATGCAGTAGCCATTTAGCAGCCATTTAGCAGCCATTCAGCAGCCATGCAGCATCCATGCAGCACCCATGCAGCAGCCATGCCGCAGCAATTTACCAGCAATGCAGCAGCCGTGCAGCAGCGATGCAGCAGTCATGCAGCATCCATGTAGCACCCATGCAGCAGCCATGCCGCAGCAATTTACCAGCCATGCAGCACCCATGTAGCAGCCGTTCAGCACCCATGCAACAGCGATGCAGCAGTCATGCAGCAGCCATGCAGTAGATATGCAGCAGCCATGTAGCAGCTATGCAGCAGCCATGCAACAGCCATCCAGCAGCCTTAGAACAGGTGAGTAGCAGCTATGCAGAAGCCATTTAGCAGCCATTCAGCAGCCATGCAGCATCCAAGCAGAACCCATGCAACAGCCATGCCGCAGCAATTTACCAGCCATGCAGCACCCATGCAGCAGCCGTGCAGCAGCGATGCAGCAGTCATGCAGCAGCCATGCAGCATCCATGCAGCACCCATGCAGCAGCCATGCCGCAGCAATTTAACAGCCATGCAGCACCCATGCAGCAGCCGTGCAGCAGCGATGCAGCAGTCATGCATCAACCATGCAGCATACATGCAGCACCCATGCAGCAGCCATGTAGCAGCGATGCAGCAGTCATGCAGCAGCCATGCAGCATCCATGCAGCACACATGCAGCAGCGATGCAGCAGTCATGCAGCAGCCATGCAGTAGATATGCAGCAGCCATGTTGCAGCTATGCAGCAGCCATGCAACAGCCATCCAGCAGCCTTGGAACAGGTGAGTAGCAGCCATGCAGAAGCCATTTAGCAGCCATTTAGCAGCCATTCAGCAGCCATGCAGCAGTCATGCAGCGGCCATGCAGTAGATATGCAGCAGCCATGTAGCAGCGATGCAGCAGTCATGCAGCAGCCATGCAGTAGATATGCAGCAGCCATGTTGCAGCTATGCAGCAGCCATGCAACAGCCATCCAGCAGCCTTGGAACAGGTGAGTAGCAGCTATGCAGAAGCCATTTAGCAGCCATTTAGCAGCCATTCAGCAGCCATGCAGCATCCATGCAGCACCCATGCAGCAGCGATGCAGCAGTCATGCAGCAGCCATTCAGTAGATATGCAGCAGCCATGTTGCAGCTATGCAGCAGCCATGCAACAGCCATCCAGCAGCCTTGGAACAGGTGAGTAGCAGCCATGCAGAAGCCATTTACCAGCCATTTAGCAGCCATTCAGCAGCCATGCAGCAGTCATGCAGCAGCCATGCAGTAGATATGCAGCAGCCATGTAGCAGCGATGCAGCAGTCATGCAGCAGCCATGCAGTAGATATGCAGCAGCCATGTTGCAGCTATGCAGCAGCCATGCAACAGCCATCCAGCAGCCTTAGAACAGGTGAGTAGCAGCTATGCAGAAGCCATTTAGCAGCCATTTAGCAGCCATTCAGCAGCCATGCAGCATCCATGCAGCACCCATGCAGCAGCGATGCAGCAGTCATGCAGCAGCCATGCAGTAGATATGCAGCAGCCATGTTGCAGCTATGCAGCAGCCATGCAACAGCCATCCAGCAGCCTTGGAACAGGTGAGTAGCAGCTATGCAGAAGCCATTTAGCAGCCATTTAGCAGCCATTCAGCAGCCATGCAGCATCCATGCAGCACCCATGCAGCAGCGATGCAGCAGTCATGCAGCAGCCATGCAGTAGATATGCAGCAGCCATGTTGCAGCTATGCAGCAGCCATGCAACAGCCATCCAGCAACCTTGGAACAGGTGAGTAGCAGCCATGCAGTAGCCATTTAGCAGCCATTTAGCAGCCATTCAGCAGCCATGCAGCATCCATGCAGCACCCATGCAGCAGCCATGCCGCAGCAATTTACCAGCCATGCAGCAGCCGTGCAGCAGCGATGCAGCAGTCATGCAGCATCCATGTAGCACCCATGCAGCAGCCATGCCGCAGCAATTTACCAGCCATGCAGCACCCATGTAGCAGCCGTTCAGCACCCATGCAGCAGCGATGCAGCAGTCATGCAGCAGCCATGCAGTAGATATGCAGCAGCCATGTAACAGCTATGCAGCAGCCATGCAACAGCCATCCAGCAGCCTTGGAACAGGTGAGTAGCAGCAATGCAGAAGCCATTTAGCAGCCATTTAGCAGCCATTCAGCAGCCATGCAGCAGCCGTGCAGCAGCGATACAGCAGTCATGCAGCAGCTATGCAGAATCCATGCAGCAGCCATGCCGCAGCAATTTACCAGCCATGCAGCACCCATGTAGCAGCCGTTCAGCACCCATGCAGAAGCGATGCAGCAGCCATGCAGAAGCCATGCAGTAGATATGCATCAGCCATGTAGCAGCTATGCAGAGCCATGCAACAGCCATCCAGCAGCTTTGGAACTGGTGAGTAGCAGCCATGCAGAAGCCATTTAGCAGCCATTTAGCAGCCATTCAGCAGCCATGTAGCATCCATGCAGCACCCATGCAGCAGCCATGCCGCAGCAATTTACCAGCCATGCAACAGCCATGCAGCAGCCATGTAGCAGCCATGCAGCTGACATCCAGCAGCCTTGGAACAGGTGAAGAGCAGCCATGCAGAAGCCATTTAGCAGCCATTTAGCAGCCATTCAGCAGCCATGCAGCAGTCATGCAGCACCCATGCAGCAGCGATGCAGCAGTCATCCAGCAGCCATGCAGTAGATATGCAGCAGCCATGTAGCAGCTATGCAGCAGCCATGCAACAGCCATCCAGCAGCCTTGGAACAGGTGAGTAGCAGCCATGCAGAAGCCATTTACCAGCCATTTAGCAGCCATTCAGCAGCCATGCAGCAGTCATGCAGCAGCTATGCAGTAGATATGCAGCAGCCATGTAGCAGCTATGCAGCAGCCATGCAACAGCCATCCAGCAACCTTGGAACAGGTGAATAGCAGCCATGCAGAAGCCATTTAGCAGCCATTTAGCATTGAAGACAACAACTATATTAGTTTGCACCGGAGGGAATTAAGCAATGACGAAAAAGGGTAATCATGTGTCCTCTACTAAGGTAAGTCTTAACCATTACAATTCTATCATGTATTTAAGATGCTATAGGAGGAATCAGGCCCAGGTCTGGAAGCACAAGTGCTAACTCTGGATTTATTTTCCAATTAATACCCTTAATGGCAGAGAGCTCATTATTTAGTTTTAATTGATAACTACAAGCGTATAGTCAAAGTTGACATCTGACTATGGCGCGAACTTTTAGTACATTATTATACACTTGCATGGCATTATAAATTCAGTCAGGAACTTCTAACACAGTGAAAGGGACATTACCGACCATATAAAGATATATATTCTTAATCACGATCGACAATCTGTAAAATTGTAGAAAAACAAGTCCATCAGTTTTAGATCTATTTAAAAGGAAGTTTGCAGTTAGTCTTATGTATACTCCCATTATTATATAAGTCGAACGGGTCGGATCGAACACCTATATATATAGCTGCAATAAAAACGACTTATTTAGCAGCCGTGCAGCAGTCATACAGTAGCTATGCAGCAGCCATTTAGCAGCCATGCAGCTGACATCCAGCAGCCTTGGAACAGGTGAGTAGCAGCCATGCAGAAGCCATTTAGCAGCCATTTAGCAGCCATGCAACAGCCATGCAGCAGCCATGTAGCAGCCATGCAGCTGACATCCAGCAGCCTTGGAACAGGTGAGTAGCAGCCATGCAGAAGCCATTTAGCAGCCATTTAGCAGCCATTCAGCAGCCATGCAGCAGCCATGCAGCATCCATGCAGCACCCATGCAGCAGCCATGCAACAGCCATGCAGCAGCCATGTAGCAGACATGCAGCTGACATCCAGCAGGCTTGGAACAGGTGAGTAGCAGCTATGCAGAAGCCATTTAGCAGCCATTTAGCAGCCATTCAGCAGCCATGCAGCATCCATGCAGCACCCATGCAGCAGCGATGCAGCAGTCATGCAGCAGCCATGCAGCATCCATGCAGCACCCATGCAGCATCCATGCAGCACCCATGCAGCAGCCATGCCGCAGCAATTTACCAGCCATGCAGCACCCATGTAGCAGCCGTTCAGCACCCATGCAGCAGCGATGCAGCAGTCATGCAGCAACCATGCAGTATATATGCAGCAGCCATGTAGCAGCTATGCAGCAGCCATGCAACAGCCATCCAGCAGCCTTGGAACAGGTGAGTAGCAGCCATGCCGAAGCCATTTAGCAGCCATTTAGCAGCCATTCAGCAGCCATGCAGCAGTCATGCAGCAGCCATGCAGTAGATATGCAGCAGCCATGTAGCAGCTATGCAGCAGCCATGTAACAGCCATCCAGCAACCTTGGAACAGGTGAGTAGCAGCCATGCAGTAGCCATTTAGCAGCCATTTAGCAGCCATTCAGCAGCCATGCAGCATCCATGCAGCACCCATGCAGCAGCCATGCCGCAGCAATTTACCAGCCATGCATCATCCATGCAGCAGCCGTGCAGCAGCGATGCAGCAGTCATGCAGCAGCCATGCAGCATCCATGCAGCACCCATGCAGCAGCCATGCCGCAGCAATTTACCAGCCATGCAGCACCCATGTAGCAGCCGTTCAGCACCCATGCAGCAGCGATGCAGCAGTCATGCAGCAGCCATGCAGTAGATATGCAGCAGCCATGTAGCAGCTATGCAGCAGCCGTGCAACAGCCATCCAGCAGCCTTGGAACAGGTGAGTAGCAGCCATGCAGAAGCCATTTAGCAGCCATTTAGCAGCCATT
Source organism: Drosophila bunnanda (assembly GCA_035046265.1). Lineage (NCBI taxonomy): Eukaryota > Metazoa > Arthropoda > Insecta > Diptera > Drosophilidae > Drosophila > Drosophila bunnanda. Next base: position 111,960 of record JAWNOB010000041.1, on the reverse strand, counting down.
CAGCAGCCATGCAGCATCCAAGCAGCACCCATGCAACAGCCACGCCGCAGCAATTTACCAGCCATGCAGCACCCATGCAGCAGCCATTCAGCAGCCATGCAGCAGCGATGCAGCAGTCATGCAGCAGCCATGCAGCATCCAAGCAGACATGCCGCAGCAATTTACCAGCCATGCAGCACCCATGCAGCAGCCGTGCAGCAGCCATGCAGCAGTCATGCAGCAGCCATGCAACAGAAGCCCATTAAAGGCACGATAGATGAGTTCAGCGACATGATTACATCCTTACCGAGAAAAATTTGCCCTGCTGTTAGGAATTAAAATTGCCAAGCCCCTCAAGCAGTATTGAGTGTGCTGTGCATAGAGTTTACTTTAGAACTGAAGCCATTCTATACCCTTGAAGGGTATTATAATTTCAGTCAGAAGATTGCAGAAGTTTGCTCCGTGATGGAGACATTTCCTACCATATAAATATATATATTCTTGATCAGCATCGACAATCTGTCAGTTATTACGCAAACAAAAGTCTCAGATTTAAATCTATTTAAAAGAAAGTTTGCAGTTAGTCTCTTGTATACTCTCATTATTATATAAGTCGAACGGGTCGGATCGAACGACTATATATAAAGCGGCAATATAAACATTAATTAAAATAATTATATGTCTCCGCGTTTCTCCAGAGGACACTTCCTGTGTATAGCTCTCCACCTATCTCAAAAGAAATCTCTTTTTCTCTGGCGCTCTCGCGCTCCAACTCACTTTCACGATTCTACTCAAAACTCGGAGACCATAAATAGGGGCGCTACCAGCGCACAGCTCCTAGTCTCTGAGCGGCCTTCGCCTTGTTTAGGCAATGCATCTGGATAAAGCAAGAAGCTCACTTCGCCTAATTGAAGACAACAACTAAATTACTTTGCACCGGAGGAAATTAAGCAATGACGAAAAAGGGTAATCATGTGTCCTCTACTCAGGTAAGTCTTAACCATTACAATTCTATCATGTATTTAAGATGCTATAGGAGGGATCAGGCCCAGGTCTAGAAGCACAAGTGCTAACTCTGGATTTATTTTCCAATTATTACCCTTAATGGCAGAGAGCTCATTAATTAGTTTTAATTGATAACTACAAACGTATAGTCAAAGTTACCAGCTAACATCTGACTATGCCGCCAACTTTTAGTACATTATTATACACTTGCATGGCATTATAAATTCAATCAGGAACTTCTAACGCAGTGAAAGGGACATTACCGACCATATAAAGATATATATTCTTAATCAGGATCGACAATCTCTAAAATTGTACGAAAACAAGTCCCTCAGTTTTAGATCTATTCAAAAGGAAGTTTGCAGTTAGTCTCATGTACACTCCCATTATTATATAAGTCGAACGGTTCGGATCGAACAACTATATATTTAGCTGCAATATAAACGATTTATTTAGCAGCCATGCAGCAGTCATGCAGTAAATATGCAGCAGCCATTTAGTAGCCATGCAGCTGACATCCAGCAGCCTTGGAACAGGTGAGTAGCAGCCATGCAGAAGCCATTTAGCAGCCATTTAGCAGCCATGCAACAGCCATGCAGCAGCCATGTAGCAGCCATGCAGCTGACATCCAGCAGCCTTGGAACAGGTGAGTAGCAGCCATGCAGAAGCCATTTAGCAGCCATTTAGCAGCCATTCAGCAGCCATGCAGCAGCCATGCAGCATCCATGCAGCACCCATGCAGCAGCCATGCAACAGCCATGCAGCAGCCATGTAGCAGACATGCAGCTGACATCCAGCAGGCTTGGAACAGGTGAGTAGCAGCTCTGCAGAAGCCATTTAGCAGCCATTTAGCAGCCATTCAGCAGCCATGCAGCATCCATGCAGCACCCATGCAGCAGCGATGCAGCAGTCATGCAGCAGCCATGCAGCATCCATGCAGCACCCATGCAGCAGCCATGCCGCAGCAATTTACCAGCCATGCAGCACCCATGTAGCAGCCGTTCAGCACCCATGCAGCAGCGATGCAGCAGTCATGCAGCAACCATGCAGTATATATGCAGCAGCCATGTAGCAGCTATGCAGCAGCCATGCAACAGCCATCCAGCAGCCTTGGAACAGGTGAGTAGCAGCCATGCAGAAGCCATTTAGCAGCCATTTAGCAGCCATTCAGCAGCCATGCAGCAGTCATGCAGCAGCCATGCAGTAGATATGCAGCAGCCATGTAGCAGCTATGCAGCAGCCATGTAACAGCCATCCAACAACCTTGGAACAGGTGAGTAGCAGCCATGCAGTAGCCATTTAGCAGCCATTTAGCAGCCATTCAGCAGCCATGCAGCATCCATGCAGCACCCATGCAGCAGCCATGCCGCAGCAATTTACCAGCCATGCATCATCCATGCAGCAGCCGTGCAGCAGCGATGCAGCAGTCATGCAGCAGCCATGCAGCATCCATACAGCAGCCATGCAGCATCCATGCAGCACCCATGCAGCAGCCATGCCGCAGCAATTTACCAGCCATGCAGCACCCATGTAGCAGCCGTTCAGCACCCATGCAGCAGCGATGCAGCAGTCATGCAGCAGCCATGCAGTATATATGCAGCAGCCATGTAGCAGCTATGCAGCAGCCAGGCAACAGCCATCCAGCAGCCTTGGAACAGGTGAGTAGCAGCCATGCAGAAGCCATTTAGCAGCCATTTAGCATTCATTCAGCAGCCATGCAGCATCCAAGCAGCACCCATGCAACAGCCATGCCGCAGCAATTTACCAGCCATGCAGCACCCATGCAGCAGCCATTCAGCAGCCATGCAGCAGCGATGCAGCAGTCATGCAGCAGCCATGCAGCATCCAAGCAGCCATGCCGCAGCAATTTACCAGCCATGCAGCACCCATGCAGCAGCCGTGCAGCAGCCATGCAGCAGTCATGCAGCAGCCATGCAACAGAAGCCCATTAAAGGCACGATAGATGAGTTCAGCGACATGATTACATCCTTACCGAGAAAAATGTGCCTTGCTGTTAGGAAATAAAATTGCCAAGCACCTCAAGCAGTATTGAGTGTGCTGTGCATACAGTTTGCTTTAGAACTTAAGCCATTCTATACCCTTGAAGGGTATTATAATTTCAGTCAGAAGTTTGCAACGCCGTGATGGAGACATTTCCGACCATATAAATATATATATTCATGATCAGTATCCAGAATCTGTCAGTTATTACGCAAACAAAAGTCTCAGATTTAAATCTATTTAAAAGAAAGTTTGCAGTTAGTCTCTTGTATACTCTCATTATTATATAAGACGAACGGGTCGGATCGAACGACTATATATAAAGCAGCAATATAAACATTAATTAAAATGTTTATCTGTCTCCGCGTTTCTCCAGAGGCCACTTCCTCTGTATAGCTCTCCACCTATCTCAAAAGAAATCTCTTTCTCTCTGGTGCTCTCGCGCTCTAACTCACTTTCTCTATTCTACTCAAAACTCGGAGACCATAAATAGGGGCGCTACCAGCGCACAGCTCCCAGTCTCTGAGCGGCCTTCGCCTTGTTTACATCTGTAGTGATCGTGGAAGTGATAGTGACATCATAATATCAGCTGAACAAGGCAATGCATCTGGATAAAGCAAGAAGCTCACTTCGCCTAATTGAAGACAAAAACTATATTACTTTGCACCGGAGGGAATTAAGCAATGACGAAAAAGGGTAATCATGTGTCCTCTACTAAGGTAAGTCTTAACCATTACAATTCTATCATGTATTTAAGATGCTATAGGAGGGATCAGGCCCAGGTCTAGAAGCACAAGTGCTAACTCTGGATTTATTTTCCAATTATTACCCTTAATGGCAGAGAGCTCATTAATTAGTTTTAATTGATAACTACAAACGTATAGTCAAAGTTACCAGCTAACATCTGACTATGGCGCCAACTTTTAGTACATTATTATACACTTGCATGGCATTATAAATTCAGTCAGGAACTTCTAACGCAGTGAAAGGGACATTACCGACCATATAAAGATATATATTCTTAATCACGATCGACAATCTGTAAAATTGTACGAAAACAAGTCCCTCAGTTTTAGATCTATTTAAAAGGAAGTTTGCAGTTAGTCTCATGTATACTCCCATTATCATATAAGTCGAACGGGTCGGATCAAACAACTATATATATAGCTGCAATATAAACGATTTATTTAGCAGCCATGCAGCAGTCATACAGTAGCTATGCAGCAGCCATTTAGCAGCCATGCAGCACTCATACAGCAGCTATGCAGCAGTCATGCAGCTGCTATGCAGCAGCCACCCTGCAGTCATCCAGGAGCCATCTAAAACCCATACAGTAGTCATACAGCAGCCATACAGTAGTCATGCAGCAGCCATGCAGTAGATATGCAGCAGCCATGTAGCAGCTATGCAGCAGCCATGCAACAGCCATGCAGCAGCCATGTAGCAGCCATGCAGCTGACATCCAGCAGCCTTGGAACAGGTGAGTAGCAGCCATGCAGAAGCCATTTAGCAGCCATTTAGCAACCGTTCAGCAGCCATGCAGCAGCCATGCCGCAGCGATTTACCAGTCATGCAGCAGCCATGCAACAGAAGCCCATTAAAGGCACGATAGATGAGTTCAGCGACATGATTACATCCTTACCGAGAAAAATGTGCCCTGCTGTTAGGAAATAAAATTGCCAAGCACCTCAAGCAGTATTGAGTGTGCTGTGCATACAGTTTACTTTAGAACTTAAGCCATTCTATACCTTTGAAGGGTATTAAATTTTAAGTCAGAAGTTTGCAACGCCGTGATGGAGACATTTCCGACCATATAAATATATATATTCTTGGTCAGTATCGACAGTCTGTCAGTTATTACGCAAACAAAAGTCTCAGATTTAAATCTATTTAATAGAAAGTTTGCAGTTAATCTCTTGTATATTCTCATTATTATTTAAATCGAACGGGTCGTATAGAACGACTATCTATAGAGCTGCAATATAAACATTAATTAAAATGTTTATCTGTCTCCGCGTTTCTCCAGAGGCCACTTCCTCTGTATAGCTCTCCACCTATCTCAAAAGAAATCTCTTTCTCTCTGGCGCTCTCGCGCTCTAACTCACTTTCACGATTCTACTCAAAACTCGGAGACCAGAAATAGTGGCGCTACCAGCGCACAGCTCCCAGTCTCTGAGCGGCCTTCGCCTTGTTTACATCTGTAGTGATCGTGGAAGTGATAGTGACATCATAATATCAGCTGAACAAGGCAATGCATCTGGATAAAGCAAGAAGCTCACTTCGCCTAATTGAACACAACAACTATATTGCTTTGCACCGGAGGGAATTAAGCAATGACGAAAATGGGTAATAATGTGTCCTCTACCTTAGTAAGTCTTAACAATTACAATTCTATCATGTATTTAAGATGCTATAGGAAGGATCAGGCCCAGGTCTAGAAGCACAAGTGCTAACTCTGGATTTATTTTCCAATTAATACCCTTAATGGCAGAGAGCTCATTAATTAGTTTTAATTGATAACTGCAAACGTATAGTCAAAGTTACCAGCTAACATCTGAATATGGCGCCAACTTTTAGTACATTATTATACACTTGCATGGCATTATAAATTCAGTCAGGAATTTCTAACGCAGTGAAAGGGACACTACCGACCATATAAAGATATATATTCTTAATCAGGATTGACAATCTGTAAAATTGTACGAAAACAAGTCCCTCAGTTTTAGATCTATTTAAAAGGAAGTTTGCAGTTAGTCTCATGTATACTCCCATTATTATATAAGTCGAACGGGTCGGATCGAACAACTATATATATAGCTGCAATATAAGCGATTTATTTAGCAGCCATGCAGCAGTCATACAGTAGCTATGCAGCAGCCACCCTGCAGTCATCCAGGAGCCATCTAGAACCCATGCAGTAGTCATACAGCAGCCATGCAGAAGCTATGCTGCAGCCATGTAGCAGCCATGCCGCAGCCATGCAGCAGCCATGCAACAGCTGTGTAGCACTCATGCAGCTGACATCCAGCAGCCAGCCAGATATCCAAGCATCCAGCAGCTATCCAGCAGCCATGCAGCAGATATATATTCTTAATCAGGATCGACAATCTCTAAAATTGTACGAAAACAAGTCGCTCAGTTTTAGATCTACTTAAAAGGAAGTTTGCAGTTTGTCTCATATATACTCCCATTATTATATAAGTCGAACGGGTCGGATCGAACAACTATATATATAGCTGCAATATAAGCGATTTATTTAGCAGCCATGCAGCAGTCATACAGTAGCTATGCAGCAGCCACCCTGCAGTCATCCAGGAGCCATCTAGAACCCATGCAGTAGTCATACAAAAGCCATGCAGAAGCTATGCTGCAGCCATGTAGCAGCCATGCCGCAGCCATGCAGCAGTCATGCAGCCGCAATGCAGTAGATATGCAGCAGCCATGTAGCAGCTATGCAGCAGCCATGCAACAGCCATGCAGCAGCCATGTAGCAGCCATACAGCTGACATCCAGCAGCCTTGGAACAGGTGAGTAGCAGCCATGCAGAAGCCATTTAGCAGCCATTTAGCAGCCATTCAGCAGCCATGCAGCATCCATGCAGCACCTATGCAGCAGCCATGCAGCAGCGCTGCAGCAGTCATGCACAGCTATGCAGCAGCCATGCAGCAGCCATGCAGAATCCATGCAGCATCCGTGAAGCACTTATGCAGCAGACAAGCAGCAGCCATGCAGCAGCCATGCCAAAGCCATGCAGCAGCCATGCAGCATCCATGCAGCACCCATGCAGTAGCCATGCCGCAGCCACTCAGCAGACATTTAACAGCCATGCAGCAGAAATGTGGCAGCCATGCAGCAGTAGCCCATTAAAGGCACGATATATGAGTTCAGCGACATGATTACATCCTTACCGAGAAAAATTTGCCGTGCTGTTAGAAAATAAAATTGCCATGCAGCGGCCATGCAGCGGCCATGCAGCGGCCATGCAGCAGCATGCATGTATGCTGTGCATACAGCCAGCAAACATGCAGCACCCATGCAGCAACCATACGGCAGTCATCCAGGAGCCATCTAGCAACCATGCAGCAGTCATGCAGCTGCCATCCGGCAGTCATCCAGGAGGCATCTAGCACCCATGCAGCAGCCAGGCAGCATCCATGCAGAATCCGTGCAGCACCCATGCAGCAGACATGCAGCAGACATGCAGCAGCCATGCAACAGCCATGCAGAAGCCATCCAGGAGCCATCTAGCACCCAGGCAGCAGCCATGCAGCAGCCTTGCAGCAGCCATGCAGCAGCCATGCAGCAGCCATGCAGCAGCCATGCAGCAGCCATGCAGAAGCCGTGCAGCAGCCATGCAGCAGCCATGCAGCAGCCATGTAGCAGTTATGCAGCAGCCATGCAGCAGCCATGCAGCAGTCATGCAGCAGCCATGCAGCAGCCATGCAGCAGCCATGCAGCAGCCATGTAGCAGCCATTCAGCAGACATTTAACAGCCATGCAGCAGCAATGTGGCAGCCATGCAGCAGTAGCCCATTAAATTCACGATATATGAGTACAGCGACATGATTACATCCTTACCGAGAAAAATGTGCCGTGCTGTTAGAAAATAAAATTGCCATGCAGCGGCCACGCAGCAGCATGCATGTATGCTGTGCATACAGCCAGCAGCAAACATGCAGCAACCATGCGGCAACCATACGGCAGTCATCCAGGAGCCATGCAGCAGCCATTCAGCAACCATGCAGCTGCTATGCAGTAGTCATGCAGAAGCTATGCAGCAGCTATGCGCAGCTATGCAGCAGACATGCAGCAGCCATGCAACAGCCATCCTGCAGTCATCCAGGAGCCATCTAGCACCCATGCAGCAGCCATGCAGCAGCTATGCAGCAGCCATGCAGTAGATATGCAGCACCAATGTAGCAGCTATGCAGCAGCCATGCAGCTATTATGCAGCAGTCGTGCAGCAGCCATGCAGCTGCCATCCGGCAGTCATCTAGGAGCCATCTAGCATCCATGCAGTATCCGTGCAGCACCCATGCAGCAGACACGCAGTAACCATACGGCAGTCATCCAGGAGTCATCTAGCACCCATGCAGCAGCCATGCAGCGGCCATGCAGCACCCATATATAGATATATATTCTTAATCAGGATTGACAATCTGTAAAATTGTACGAAAACAAGTCCCTCAGTTTTAGATCTATTTAAAAGGAAGTTTGCAGTTAGTCTCATGTATACTCCCATTATTATATAAGTCGAACGGGTCGGATCGAACAACTATATATATAGCTGCAATATAAGCGATTTATTTAGCAGCCATGCAGCAGTCATACAGTAGCTATGCAGCAGCCACCCTGCAGTCATCCAGGAGCCATCTAGAACCCATGCAGTAGTCATACAGCAGCCATGCAGTAGCTATGCAGCAGCCATGTAGCAGCCATGCCGCAGCCATGCAGCAGTCATGCAGCAACCATGCAGCAGCCATCCTGCAGTCATCCAGAAGCCATCTAGCACCCATGCAGCAGCCATGCAGCAGCTATGCAGCAGCCATGCAGCAGCCATGCAGAATCCATGCAGCATCCGTGAAGCACTTATGCAGCAGACAAGCAGCAGCCATGCAGCAGCCATGCCAAAGCCATGCAGCAGCCATGCAGCATCCATGCAGCACCCATGCAGTAGCCATGCCGCAGCCACTCAGCAGACATTTAACAGCCATGCAGCAGAAATGTGGCAGCCATGCAGCAGTAGCCCATTAAAGGCACGATATATGAGTTCAGCGACATGATTACATCCTTACCGAGAAAAATGTGCCGTGCTGTTAGAAAATAAAATTGCCATGCAGCGGCCATGCAGCGGCCATGCAGCGGCCATGCAGCAGCATGCATGTATGCTGTGCATACAGCAAGCAGCAAACATGCAGCACCCATGCAGCAACCATACGGCAGTCATCCAGGAGCCATCTAGCAACCATGCAGCAGTCATGCAGCTGCCATCCGGCAGTCATCCAGGAGGCATCTAGCACACATGCAGCAGCCAGGCAGCATCCATGCAGAATCCGTGCAGCACCCATGCAGCAGACATGCAGCAGACATGCAGCAGCCATGCAGCAGCCATGCAGAAGCCATCCAGGAGCCATCTTGCACCCAGGCAGCAGCCATGCAGCAGCCATGCAGCAGCCATGCAGCAGCCATGCAGCAGCCATGCAGCAGCCATGCAGAAGCCATGCAGCAGCCATGCAGCAGCCATGCAGCAGCCATGCAGCACCCATGCAACAGCCATGCAGCAGCCATGCAGCAGTCATGCAGCAGCCATGCAGCAGCCATGCAGCAGCCATGCAGCAGCCATGTAGCAGCCATTCAGCAGACATTTAACAGCCATGCAGCAGCAATGTGGCAGCCATGCAGCAGTAGCCCATTAAATTCACGATATATGAGTACAGCGACATGATTACATCCTTACCAGCAGCTATCCAGCAGCCACGCAGCACCCATGCAGCAGCCATGCAACAGCCATGCAGCACCCATGCAGCAGCCATGCAGCAGCGATGCAGCAGCCATGAAGCAGCGATGCAGCTGTCATGCAACAGCCATGCAGCAGCCATGCCGCAGAAATTTACCAGCCATGCAGCACCCATGCAGCACCTGTGCAGCAGCCATGCAGCACCCATGCAGCAACCATACGGCAGTCATCCAGGAGCCATCTAGCAACCATGCAGCAGTCATGCAGCTGCCATCCGGCAGTCATCCAGGAGGCATCTAGCACACATGCAGCAGCCAGGCAGCATCCATGCAGAATCCGTGCAGCACCCATGCAGCAGACATGCAGCAGACATGCAGCAGCCATGCAGCAGCCATGCAGAAGCCATCCAGGAGCCATCTTGCACCCAGGCAGCAGCCATGCAGCAGCCATGCAGCAGCCATGCAGCAGCCATGCAGCAGCCATGCAGCAGCCATGCAGAAGCCATGCAGCAGCCATGCAGCAGCCATGCAGCAGCCATGCAGCACCCATGCAACAGCCATGCAGCAGCCATGCAGCAGTCATGCAGCAGCCATGCAGCAGCCATGCAGCAGCCATGCAGCAGCCATGTAGCAGCCATTCAGCAGACATTTAACAGCCATGCAGCAGCAATGTGGCAGCCATGCAGCAGTAGCCCATTAAATTCACGATATATGAGTACAGCGACATGATTACATCCTTACCAGCAGCTATCCAGCAGCCACGCAGCACCCATGCAGCAGCCATGCAACAGCCATGCAGCACCCATGCAGCAGCCATGCAGCAGCGATGCAGCAGCCATGAAGCAGCAATGCAGCTGTCATGCAACAGCCATGCAGCAGCCATGCCGCAGAAATTTACCAGCCATGCAGCACCCATGCAGCACCTGTGCAGCACCCATGCAGCAGCCATGCCGCAGCAATTTACCAGCCATGCAGCACCCATGTAGCAGCCGTTCAGCACCCATGCAGCAGCGATGCAGCAGTCATGCAGCAGCCATGCAGTATATATGCAGCAGCCATGTAGCAGCTATGCAGCAGCCATGCAACAGCCATCCAGCAGCCTTGGAACAGGTGAGTAGCAGCCATGCAGAAGCCATTTAGCAGCCATTTAGCAGCCATTCAGCAGCCATGCAGCATCCAAGCAGCACCCATGCAACAGCCACGCCGCAGCAATTTACCAGCCATGCAGCACCCATGCAGCAGCCATTCAGCAGCCATGCAGCAGCGATGCAGCAGTCATGCAGCAGCCATGCAGCATCCAAGCAGACATGCCGCAGCAATTTACCAGCCATGCAGCACCCATGCAGCAGCCGTGCAGCAGCCATGCAGCAGTCATGCAGCAGCCATGCAACAGAAGCCCATTAAAGGCACGATAGATGAGTTCAGCGACATGATTACATCCTTACCGAGAAAAATGTGCCCTGCTGTTAGGAAATAAAATTGCCAAGCCCCTCAAGCAGTATTGAGTGTGCTGTGCATAGAGTTTACTTTAGAACTGAAGCCATTCTATACCCTTGAAGGGTATTATAATTTCAGTCAGAAGATTGCAGAAGTTTGCTCCGTGATGGAGACATTTCCGACCATATAAATATATATATTCTTGATCAGTATCGACAATCTGTCAGTTATTACGTAAACAAAAGTCTCAGATTTAAATCTATTTAAAAGAAAGTTTGCAGTTAGTCTCTTGTATACTCTCATTATTATATAAGTCGAACGGTTCGGATCGAACGACTATATATAAAGCTGCAATATAAACATTAATGAAAATGTTTATCTGTCTCCGCGTTTCTCCAGAGGCCACTTCCTCTGTATAGCTCTTCACCTATCTCAAAAGGAATCTCTTTCTCTCTGGCGCTCTCGCGCTCTAACTCACTTTCTCTATTCTACTCAAAACTCGGAGACCATAAATAGAGGCGCTACCAGCGCACAGCTCCCAGTCTCTGAGCGGCCTTCGCCTTGTTTACATCTGTAGTGATCGTGGAAGTGATAGTGACATCATAATATCAGCTGAACAAGGCAATGCATCTGGATAAAGCAAGAAGCTCACTTCGCCTAATTGATGACAACAACTATATTACTTTGCACCGGAGGGTATTAGGCAATGACGAAAAAGGGTAATCATGTTTCCTCTACTAAGGTAAGTCTTAACCATTACAATTCTATCATGTATTTAAGATGCTATATGAGGGATCAAGCCCAGGTCTAGAAGCACAAGTGCTAACTCTGGATTTATTTTGCAATTAATAACCTTAATGGCAGAGAGCTCATTAATTAATTTTAATTGATAACTACAAACGTATAGTCAAAGTTACCAGCTAACATCTGACTATGGCGCGAACTTTTAGTACATTATTATACACTTGCCAGGCGTTATAAATTCAGTCAGGAACTTCTAACGCAGTGAAAGGGACATTACCGACCATATAAAGATATATATTCTTAATCAGGATTGACAATCTGTAAAATTGTACGAAAACAAGTCCCTCAGTTTTAGATCTATTTTAAAGGAAGTTTGCAGTTAGTCTCATGTAAACTCCCATTATTATATAAATCGAACGGGTCGGATCGAACAACTATATAAATGCAATATAAACGATTTATTTAGCAGCCATGCAGCAGTCATACAGTAGCTATGCAGCAGCCATTTAGCAGCCATGCAGCACTCATACAGCAGCTATGCAGCAGCCACCCTGCAGTCATCCAGGAGCCATCTAGAACCCATGCAGTAGTCATACAGCAGCCATGCAGTAGCTATGCAGCAGCCATGTAGCAGCCATGCCGCAGCCATGCAGCAGTCATGCAGCAGCCATGCAGCAGCCATGCAGCAGCCATGCAGCAGCCATGCAGCAGCCATGTAGCAGCCATGCAGCAGCCATGCAGCAGCCATGTAGCAGCCATTCAGCAGACATTTAACAGCCATGCAGCAGCAATGTGGCAGCCATGCAGCAGTAGCCCATTAAATTCACGATATATGAGTACAGCGACATGATTACATCCTTACCGAGAAAAATGTGCCGTGCTGTTAGAAAATAAAATTGCCATGCAGCGGCCATGCAGCAGCATGCATGTATGCTGTGCATACAGCCAGCAGCAAACATACAGCAACCATGCGGCAACCATACGGCAGTCATCCAGGAGCCATGCAGCAGCCATTCAGCAACCATGCAGCTGCTATGCAGTAGTCATGCAGAAGCTATGCAGCAGCCATGCACAGCTATGCAGCAGACATGCAGCAGCCATGCAACAGCCATCCTGCAGTCATCCAGGAGCCATCTAGCACCCATGCAGCAGCCATGCAGCAGCTATGCAGCAGCCATGCAGTAGATATGCAGCACCAATGTAGCAGCTATGCAGCAGCCATGCAGCTATCATGCAGCAGTCATGCAGCAGCCATGCAGCTGCCATCCGGCAGTCATCTAGGAGCCATCTAGCATCCATGCAGTATCCGTGCAGCACCCATGCAGCACCCATTCAGCAGCCATGCAGCACCCATGCAGCAGCCATGCAGCAGCCATGCAGCAGCCATGCAGCAGCCATGCAGTAGCTATGCAGCAGCCATGTAGCAGCCATGCCGCAGCCATGCAGCAGTCATGCAGCAGCCATGCAGCAGCCATGCAGCAGCCATGGAGCAGCCATGCAGCAGCCATGTAGCAGCCATTCAGCAGACATTTAACAGCCATGCAGCAGCAATGTGGCAGCCATGCAGCAGTAGCCCATTAAATTCACGATATATGAGTACAGCGACATGATTACATCCTTACCGAGAAAAATGTGCCGTGCTGTTAGAAAATAAAATTGCCATGCAGCGGCCATGCAGCAGCATGCATGTATGCTGTGCATACAGCCAGCAGCAAACATGCAGCAACCATGCGGCAACCATACGGCAGTCATCCAGGAGCCATGCAGCAGCCATTCAGCAACCATGCAGCTGCTATGCAGTAGTCATGCAGAAGCTATGCAGCAGCCATGCACAGCTATGCAGCAGACATGCAGCAGCCATGCAACAGCCATCCTGCAGTCATCCAGGAGGCATCTAGCACCCATGCAGCAGCCATGCAGCAGCTATGCAGCAGCCATGCAGTAGATATGCAGCACCAATGTAGCAGCCATGCAGCAGCCATGCAGTTATCATGCAGCAGTCATGCAGCAGCCATGCAGCTGCCATCCGGCAGTCATCTAGGAGCCATCTAGCATCCATGCAGTACCCGTGCAGCACCCATGCAGCAGACATGCAGTAACCATACGGCAGTCATCCAGGAGTCATCTAGCACCCATGAAGCAGCCATGCAGCGGCCATGCAGCACCCATTCAGCAGCCATGCAGCACCCATGCAGCAGCCATGCAGCATCCATGCAGCATCCATGCAGCATCCGTGCAGCCCCCATGCAACAGACATGCAGCAGCCATGCAGAAGCCATGCAGCAGCCATGCAGCACCCATGCAGCAGCCAGGCAGCAGCCATGCAGCAGCCATGCAGCATCCGTGCAGCCCCCATGCAGCAGACATGCAGCAGCCATGCAGCAGCCATGCAGCAACCATACGGCAGTCATCCAGGAGTCATCTAGCAGCCATGCAGCAGCCATGCAGCGGCCATGCAGCACCCATTCAGCAGCCATGCAGCACCCATGCAGCACCCATGCAGCAGCCATGCAGCATCCATGCAGCATCCATGCAGCATCCGTGCAGCCCCCATGCAGCAGACATTCAGCAGCCAGGCAGCAGCCATGCAGCAGCCATGCAGCAGCTATGCAGCTGAATAGCAGACATGCAGCTGCCATGCAGCCGCCACGCAGCAGCCATGCAGCAGCCATGCAGCAGCCATGCAGCAGCCATGCAGCAGCAATGCAGCAGCCATGCAGCAGCCTTGCAGCAGCCATGCAGCAGCCTTGCAGCAGCCATGCAGCAGCCATGCAGCAGCCAGGCAACAGCTATGCAGAAGCCAACCAGCAGCCATGCAGCAGCCATGCAACAGCTATGCAGAAGCCAAACAGCAGCCATGCAGCAGCCATCCGGCAGTCATCCAGGAGCCATCAAGAACCCATGCAGCAGCCATGCAGCAGCCATGCAGCGGCCATGCAGCAGCCATGCAACAGCCATGCAGCAGCCATGCAGCAGCCATTTAGCAGCCAAGTAGCCGCCAAGCAGCAGCCATGTAGCAGCCATGCAGCTGCCATCCGGCGCTCATCCAGGAGCCATCTAACACCCATGCATCAGCCAGGCAGCATCCATGCAGCAGACATGCAGCAGCCATTTAGCAGCCATGTAGCAGCCATGCAGCAGCCAAGTAGCCGCCATGCAACAGCCATGCAGCAGACATGCAGCAGCCATGCAGCTGCCATCCGGCAGTCATCCAGGAGCCATCTAGCACCCATGCAGCAGACGTGCAGCAGCCATGCAGCAGCTATCCCGCAGCTATCTAACAGCTATCCAGCATCTATGCAGCTGCCATAAGGCAGCCATGCAGCAGCCATGCAGCAGCCATGCAGCAGCCATGCAGTAGCCATGCAGTTCCCATGCAGCAGCCATGCAGCAGCTATGCAGCAGCCATGCAGCAGCTATGAAGTGACCATGGAGCAGCTATGAAGTGACCATGGAGCACCCATTTAGCAGCCATGCAGTAGCCATGTATCAGAAATGCAGTAACCATGGAGCATTCTTGTAGCAGCCATGTATCAGAAATATAGAAGCTATGTAGCAGCCATGCAGCAGTCATGAACAACCATGCAGCAGTCATGCAGCAGCTATCCCGCAGCTATGCAGCAGCCATGCAGCAGCTATGAAGTGACCATGGAGCACACATTTAGCAGCCATGCAGTAGCCATGTATCAGAAATGCAGTAGCTATGCAGTAACAATGGAGCACCCATGTAGCAGCCATGTATCAGAAATGTGGAAGCTATGTGGCGGCCATGTAGCAGCCATGACCAACCATGCAGCAGCGATGCAGAAGCCATGCAGCTGACATCCAGCAGCCTTGGAACAGGTGAGTAGCAGCCATGCAGAAGCCATTTAGCATCCATTTAGCAGCCATTTAGCAGCCATGCATCATCCATGCAGCACCCATGCAACAGCTGTTTAGCACTCATGCAGCTGACATCAAGCAGCCAGCCAGATATCCAACCATCCAGCAGCTATCCAGCAGACATGCAGCAGTCATGCAGCAGCCATGCATTAGATATGCAGCAGCCATGTAGCAGCTATGCAGCAGCTATGCAACAGCCATGCAGCAGCCATGTAGCAGCCATGCAGCTGACATCCAGCAGCCTTGGAACAGGTGAGTAGCAGCCATGCAGAAGCCATTTAGCAGCCATTTAGCAGCCATTCAGCAGCCATGCAGCATCCATGCAGCACCCATGCAGCAGCCATGCAGCAGCGATGCAGCAGTCATGCAGCAGCCATGCAGCAGCCATGACGCAGCAATTCACCAGCCATGCAGCACCCATGCAGCAGCCATGCAACAGCTGTGCAGCACTCATGCAGCTGACATCCAGCAGCCAGCCAGATATCCAAGCATCCAGCAGCTGTCCAGCAGCCACGCAGCACCCATGCAGCAGCCATGCAACAGCCATGCAGCTGCCATGTAGCAGCCATGCAGCTGACATCCAGCAGCCTTGGAACAGTTGAGTAGCAGCCATGCAGAAGCCATTTAGCAGCCATTTATCAGCCATTCAGCAGCCATGCAGCATCCATGCAGCACCCATGCAGCAGCCATGCAGCAGCGATGCAGCAGCCATGCAGCAGCGATGCAGCAGTCATGCAACAGCCATGCAGCAGCCATGCCGCAGAAATTTATCAGCCATGCAGCACCCATGCAGCACCTGTGCAGCAGCCATGCAGCAGTCATGCAGCAGCCATGCAACAGAAGCCCATTAAAGGCACGATAGATGAGTTCAGCGACATGATTACATCCTTACCGAGAAAAATGTGCTCTACTGTTAGAATATAAAATTGCCAAGCACCTCAAGCAGTATTGAGTGTACTGTGCATACAGTTTACTTTAGAACTGAAGCCATTCTATACCCTTGAAGGGTATTATAATTTCAGTCAGAAGTTTGCAACGCCGTGATGGAGCATTTCTGACCTTATAAATATATATATTCTTGATCAGTATAGACAATCTATCAGTTATTACGCAAACAAAACTCTCAGATTTAAATCTATTTAAAAGAAAACTTGCAGTTAGTCTCTTGTATACTCTCATTATTATATAAGTCGAACGGGTCGGATCGAACGACTATATATAAAGCTGCAATATAAACATTAATTAAAATGTTTATCAGTCTCCGCGTTTCTCCAGAGGCCACTTCCTCTGTATAGCTCTCCACCTATCTCAAATGAAATCTCTTTCTCTCTGGCGCTCTCGCGCTCTAACTCACTTTCTCTATTCTACTCAAAACTCGGAGACCATAAATAGGGGCGCTACCAGCGCAAAGCTCCCAGTCTCTGAGCGGCCTTCGCCTTGTTTACATCTGTAGTGATCGTGGAAGTGATAGTGACATTATAATATCAGCTGAACAAGGCAATGCATCTGGATAAAGCAAGAAGCTAACTTCGCCTAATTGAAGGCAACAACTATATTACTTTGCACCGGAGGGAATTAAGCAATGACGAAAAAGGGTAATCATGTGTACTCTACTCAGGTAAGTCTTAACCATTACAATTCTATCATGTATTTAAGATGCTATAGGAGGGATCAGGCCCAGGTCTAGAAGCACAAGTGCTAACTCTGGATTTATTTTCCAATTAATACCCTTAATGGCAGAGAGCTCATTAATTAATTTTAATTGATAACTACAAACGTATAGTCAAAGTTACCAGCTAACATCTGACTATGGCGCCAACTTTTAGTACATTATTATACACTTGCATGACATTATAAATTCAGTCAGGAACTTCTAACGCAGTGAAAGGGACATTACCGACCATATAAAGATATATATTCTTAATCAGGATCGACAATCTGTAAAATTGTACGAAAACAAGTCCCTCAGTTTTAGATCTATTTAAAAGGAAGTTTGCAGTTAGTCTCATGTATACTCCCATTATCATATAAGTCGAACGGGTCGGATCGAACAACTATATATATTTATTTAGCAGCCATGCAGCAGTCATACAATAGCTATGCAGCAGCCATTTTGCATCCATGCAGCACTCATACAGCAGCTATGCAGCAGCCATGCAGCTGCTATGCAACAGCCACCCTGCAGTCATCCAGGAGCCATCTAGAACCCATGCAGTAGTCATACAGCAGCCATGCAGAAGATATGCAGCAGCCATGTAACAGCTATGCAGCAGCCATCCAACAGCCATGCAGCAGCCATTTAGCAGCCATTCAGCAGCCATGCAGCAGTCATACAGTAGCTATGCAGCACCCATTTAGCAGCCATGCAGCACTCATACAGCAGCTATGCAGCACTCATGCAGCTGACATCCAGCAGCCAGCCAGATATCCAAGCATCCAGCAGCTATCCAGCAGCCACGCAGCACCCATGCAGCAGCCATGCAACAGCCATGCAGCTGCCATGTAGCAGCCATGCAGCTGACATCCAGCAGCCTTGGAACAGTTGAGTAGCAGCCATGCAGAAGCCATTTAGCAGCCATTTATCAGCCATGCAGCATCCATGCAGCACCCATGCAGCAGCCATGCAGCAGCGATGCAGCAGCCATGCAGCAGCGATGCAGCAGTCATGCAACAGCCATGCAGCAGCCATGCCGCAGAAATTTACCAGCCATGCAGCACCCATGCAGCACCTGTGCAGCAGCCATGCAGCAGTCATGCAGCAGCCTTGCAACAGAATCCCATTAAAGGCACGATAGATGAGTTCAGCGACATGATTACATCCTTACCGAGAAAAATGTGCCCTGCTGTTAGGAAATAAAATTGCCAAGCCCCTCAAGCAGTATTGAGTGTGCTGTGCATAGAGTTTACTTTAGAACTGAAGCCATTCTATACCCTTGAAGGGTATTATAATTTCAGTCAGAAGATTGCAGAAGTTTGCTCCGTGATGGAGACATTTCCGACCATATAAATATATATATTCTTGATCAGTATCGACAATCTGTCAGTTATTACGTAAACAAAAGTCTCAGATTTAAATCTATTTAAAAGAAAGTTTGCAGTTAGTCTCTTGTATACTCTCATTATTATATAAGTCGAACGGTTCGGATCGAACGACTATATATAAAGCTGCAATATAAACATTAATGAAAATGTTAATCTGTCTCCGCGTTTCTCCAGAGGCCACTTCCTCTGTATAGCTCTTCACCTATCTCAAAAGGAATCTCTTTCTCTCTGGCGCTCTCGCGCTCTAACTCACTTTCTCTATTCTACTCAAAACTCGGAGACCATAAATAGAGGCGCTACCAGCGCACAGCTCCCAGTCTCTGAGCGGCCTTCGCCTTGTTTACATCTGTAGTGATCGTGGAAGTGATAGTGACATCATAATATCAGCTGAACAAGGCAATGCATCTGGATAAAGCAAGAAGCTCACTTCGCCTAATTGATGACAACAACTATATTACTTTGCACCGGAGGGTATTAGGCAATGACGAAAAAGGGTAATCATGTTTCCTCTACTAAGGTAAGTCTTAACCATTACAATTCTATCATGTATTTAAGATGCTATAGGAGGGATCAGGCCCAGGTCTAGAAGCACAAGTGCTAACTCTGGATTTATTTTCCAATTAATACCCTTAATGGCAGAGAGCTCATTAATTAATTTTAATTGATAACTACAAACGTATAGTCAAAGTTACCAGCTAACATCTGACTATGGCGCCAACTTTTAGTACATTATTATACACTTGCATGACATTATAAATTCAGTCAGGAACTTCTAACGCAGTGAAAGGGACATTACCGACCATATAAAGATATATATTCTTAATCAGGATCGACAATCTGTAAAATTGTACGAAAACAAGTCCCTCAGTTTTAGATCTATTTAAAAGGAAGTTTGCAGTTAGTCTCATGTATACTCCCATTATCATATAAGTCGAACGGGTCGGATCGAACAACTATATATATTTATTTAGCAGCCATGCAGCAGTCATACAATAGCTATGCAGCAGCCATTTTGCATCCATGCAGCACTCATACAGCAGCTATGCAGCAGCCATGCAGCTGCTATGCAACAGCCACCCTGCAGTCATCCAGGAGCCATCTAGAACCCATGCAGTAGTCATACAGCAGCCATGCAGAAGATATGCAGCAGCCATGTAACAGCTATGCAGCAGCCATCCAACAGCCATGCAGCAGCCATTTAGCAGCCATTCAGCAGCCATGCAGCAGTCATACAGTAGCTATGCAGCACCCATTTAGCAGCCATGCAGCACTCATACAGCAGCTGTGCAGCAGCCATGCAGCTAACATGCAGCAGCCACCCTGCAGTCATCCAGGAGCCATCTAGAACCCATGCAGTAGTCATACAGCAGCCATGCAGTAGCTATGCAGCAGCCATTTAGCACCCATGCCGCAGCCATGCAGCAGCCATGCAACAATTGTGTGGCACTCATGCAGCTGACATCGAGCAGCCAGCCATCTGGACCATCCAGCAGCTATCCAGCAGCCATGCAGCAGTCATGCAGCAGCCATGCATTAGATATGCAGCAGCCATGTAGCAGCTATGCAGCAGCCATGCAACAGCCATTCAGCAGCCATGCAGCATCCATGCAGCACCCATGCAGCAGCCATGCAGCAGCGATGCAGCAGTCATGCAGCAGCCATGCAGCATCCATGCAGCACCCATGCAGCAGCCATGCCGCAGCAATTTACCAGCCATGCAGCACCCATGCAGCCGTTCAGCAGCCGTTCAGCAGCCATGCAGCAGTCATGCAGCAGCCATGCAACAGAAGCCCATTAAAGGCACGATAGATGAGTTCAGCGACATGATTACATCCTTACCGAGAAAAAAGTGCCCTGCTGTTAGGAAATAAAAATTGCCAAGCACCTCAAGCAGTGTTGAGTGTACTGTGCATACAGTTTACTTTAGAACTGAAGCCATTCTATACCCTTGAAGGTATTATAATTTTTGTCAGAAGTTTGCAACGCCGTGATGGAGACATTTCCGACCTTATAAATATATATATTCTTGATCAGTATAGACAATCTATCAGATATTACGCAAACAAAACTCTCAGATTTAAATCTATTTAAAAGAAAACTTGCAGTTAGTCTCTTGTATACTCTCATTATTATATAAGTCGAACGGGTCGGATCGAACGACTTTATATAAAGCTGCAATATAAAATGTTTATCTGTTTCCGCGTTTCTCCAGAGGCCACTTCCTCTGTATAGCTCTCCACCTATCCCAAAAGAAACCTCTTTCTCTCTGGCGCTCTCGCGCTCTAACTCACTTTCTCTATTCTACTCAAAACTCGGAGACCATAAATAAGGGCTCTACCAGCGCACAGCTCCCAGTCTCTGAGCGGCCTTCGCCTTGTTTACATCTGTAGTGATCGTGGAAGTGATAGTGACATCATAATATCAGCTGAACAAGGCAATGCATCTGGATAAAGCAAGAAGCTCACTTCGCCTAATTGAAGACAACAACTAAATTTCTTTGCACCGAAGGGAATTAAGCAATGACGAAAAAGGGTAATCATGTGTACTCTACTCAGGTAAGTCTTAACCATTACAATTCTATCATGTATTTAAGATGCTATAAGAGGGATCAGGCCCAGGTCTAGAAGCACAAGTGCTAACTCTGGATTTATTTTCCAATTAATACCCTTAATGGCAGAGAGCTCATTAATTAATTTTAATTGATAACTACAAACGTATAGTCAAAGTTACCAGCTAACATCTGACTATGGCGCCAACTTTTAGTACATTATTATACACTTGCATGGCATTATAAATTCAGTCAGGAACTTCTAACGCAGTGAAAGGGACATTACCGACCATATAAAGATATATATTCTTAATCAGGATCGACAATCTGTAAAATTGTACGAAAACAAGTCCCTCAGTTTTAGATCTATTTAAAAGGAAGTTTGCAGTTAGTCTCATGTATACTCCCATTATTATATAAATCGAACGGGTCGGATCGAAAAACTATATATATGCAATATAAACGATTTATTAAGCAGCCATACAGCAGTCATACAGTAGCTACGCAGCAGCCATTTAGCAGCCATGCAGCACTCATACAGCACCCATGCAGCAGCCATGCAGCAGCGATGCAGCAGTCATGCAGCAGCCATGCAGCATCCATGCAGCACCCATGCAGCAGCCATGCCGCAGCAATTTACCAGCCATGCAGCACCCATGCAGCCGTTCAGCAGCCGTTCAGCAGCCATGCAGCAGTCATGCAGCAGCCATGCAACAGAAGCCCATTAAAGGCACGATAGATGAGTTCAGCGACATGATTACATCCTTACCGAGAAAAAAGTGCCCTGCTGTTAGGAAATAAAAATTGCCAAGCACCTCAAGCAGTGTTGAGTGTACTGTGCATACAGTTTACTTTAGAACTGAAGCCATTCTATACCCTTGAAGGTATTATAATTTTTGTCAGAAGTTTGCAACGCCGTGATGGAGACATTTCCGACCTTATAAATATATATATTCTTGATCAGTATAGACAATCTATCAGTTATTACGCAAACAAAACTCTCAGATTTAAATCTATTTAAAAGAAAACTTGCAGTTAGTCTCTTGTATACTCTCATTATTATATAAGTCGAACGGGTCGGATCGAACGACTTTATATAAAGCTGCAATATAAACATTAATTAAAATGTTTATCTGTTTCCGCGTTTCTCCAGAGGCCACTTCCTCTGTATAGCTCTCCACCTATCCCAAAAGAAACCTCTTTCTCTCTGGCGCTCTCGCGCTCTAACTCACTTTCTCTATTCTACTCAAAACTCGGAGACCATAAATAGGGGCGCTACCAGCGCACAGCTCCCAGTCTCTGAGCGGCCTTCGCCTTGTTTACATCTGTAGTGATCGTGGAAGTGATAGTGACATCATAATATCAGCTGAACAAGGCAATGCATCTGGATAAAGCAAGAAGCTCACTTCGCCTAATTGAAGACAACAACTAAATTTCTTTGCACCGAAGGGAATTAAGCAATGACGAAAAAGGGTAATCATGTGTACTCTACTCAGGTAAGTCTTAACCATTACAATTCTATCATGTATTTAAGATGCTATAAGAGGGATCAGGCCCAGGTCTAGAAGCACAAGTGCTAACTCTGGAAATATTTTCCAATTAATACCCTTAATGGCAGAGAGCTCATTAATTAATTTTAATTGATAACTACAAACGTATAGTCAAAGTTACCAGCTAACATCTGACTATGGCGCCAACTTTTAGTACATTATTATACACTTGCATGGCATTATAAATTCAGTCAGGAACTTCTAACGCAGTGAAAGGGACATTACCGACCATATAAAGATATATATTCTTAATCAGGATTGACAATCTGTAAAATTGTACGAAAACAAGTCCCTCAGTTTTAGATCTATTTTAAAGGAAGTTTGCAGTTAGTCTCATGTAAACTCCCATTATTATATAAATCGAACGGGTCGGATCGAACAACTATATAAATGCAATATAAACGATTTATTTAGCAGCCATGCAGCAGTCATGCAGTAGCTATGCAGCAGCCATTTAGCAGCCATGCAGCACTCATACAGCAGCTATGCAGCAGCCACCCTGCAGTCATCCAGGAGCCATCTAGAACCCATGCAGTAGTCATACAGCAGCCATGCAGTAGCTATGCAGCAGCCATGTAGCAGCCATGCCGCAGCCATGCAGCAGTCATGCAGCAGCCATGCAGCAGCCATGCAGCAGCCATGCAGCAGCCATGCAGCAGCCATGTAGCAGCCATGCAGCAGCCATGCAGCAGCCATGTAGCAGCCATTCAGCAGACATTTAACAGCCATGCAGCAGCAATGTGGCAGCCATGCAGCAGTAGCCCATTAAATTCACGATATATGAGTACAGCGACATGATTACATCCTTACCGAGAAAAATGTGCCGTGCTGTTAGAAAATAAAATTGCCATGCAGCGGCCATGCAGCAGCATGCATGTATGCTGTGCATACAGCCAGCAGCAAACATACAGCAACCATGCGGCAACCATACGGCAGTCATCCAGGAGCCATGCAGCAGCCATTCAGCAACCATGCAGCTGCTATGCAGTAGTCATGCAGAAGCTATGCAGCAGCCATGCACAGCTATGCAGCAGACATGCAGCAGCCATGCAACAGCCATTTAGCAGCCATGCAGCACTCATACAGCAGCTATGCAGCAGCCATGCAGCTGCTATGCAGCAGCCACCCTGCAGTCATCCAGGAGCCATCTAGAACCCATGCAGTAGTCATACAGCAGCCATGCAGCTGCTATGCAGCAGCCACCCTGCAGTCATCCAGGAGCCATCTAGAACCCATGCAGTAGTCATACAGCAGCCATGCAGTAGCTATGCAGCAGCCATGTAGCAGCCATGACGCAGCCATGCAGCAGCCATGCAACAGCTGTGTAGCACTCTTGCAGCTGACATCCAGCAGCCAGCCAGATATCCAACCATCCAGCAAATATCCAGCAGTCATGCAGTAGATATGCAGCAGCCATGTAGCAGCTATGCAGCAGCCATGCAACAGCCATGCAGCAGCAATGTAGCAGACATGCAGTTGACATCCAGCAGCCTTGGAACAGGTGAGTAGCAGCCATGCAGAAGCCATTTAGCAGCCATTCAGCAAACATGCAGCATCCATGCAGCACCCATGCAGCACCCATGCAGCAGCCATGCAGCAGCGATGCAGCAGTCATGCAGCAGCCATGCAGCATCCATGCAGCACCCATGCAGCAGCACCCATGCAGCAGCCGTGTAGCAGCCATGCAGCTGACATCCAGCAGCCTTGGAACAGGTGAGTAGCAGCCATGCAGAAGCCATTTAGCAGCCATTTAGAAGCCATTCAGCAGTAATGCAGCACCTATGCAGCAGCCATGCAGCAGCGATGCAGCAGTCATGCAGCAGCCATGCAGCATCCATGCAGCAGCCATGCAGCATCCATGCAGCATCCATGCACCACCCATGCAGCACCCATGCCGCAGCAATTTACCAGCCGTGCAGCACCCTTGCAGCAGCCGTTCAGCAGCCATGACGCAGCCATGCAGCAGCCATGCAACAGCTGTGTAGCACTCTTGCAGCTGACATCCAGCAGCCAGCCAGATATCTAACCATCCAGCAGCTATCCAGCAGCCATGCAGCAGCCATGCAGTAGATATGCAGCAGCCTTGGAACAGATGAGTAGCAGCCATGCAGAAGCCATTTAGCAGCCATTCAGCAGCCATGCAGCATCCATGCAGCAGTCATACAGTAGCTATGCAGCAGCCATTTAGCAGCCATGCAGCACTCATACAGCAGCTATGCAGCAGCCATGCAGCTGCTATGCAACAGCCACCCTGCAGTCATCCAGGAGCCATCTAGAACCCATGCAGTAGTCATACAGCAGCCATGCAGTAGATATGCAGCAGGCATGTAACAGCTATGCAGCAGCCATGCAACAGCCATGCAGCAGCCATGTAGCAGCCATGCAGCTGACATCCAGCAGTCTTGGAACAGGTGAGTAGCAGCCATGCAGAAGCCATTTAGCAGCCATTTAGCAGCCATTCAGCAGCCATGCAGCAGTCACACAGTAGCTATGCAGCAGCCATTTAGCAGCCATGCAGCACTCATACAGCAGCTATGCAGCAGCCATGCAGCTGCTATGCAGCAGCCACCCTGCAGTCATCCAGGAGCCATCTAGAACCCATGCAGTAGTCATACAGCACCCATGCAGTAGCTATGCAGCAGCCATGTAGCAGCCATGCCGCAGCCTTGCAGCAGCCATGCAACAGTTGTGTGGCACTCATGCAGCTGACATCCAGCAGCCAGCCAGATATCCAACCATCCAGCAGCTATCCAGCAGCCATGCAGCAGTCATGCATTAGATATGCAGCAGCCATGTAGCAGCTATGCAGCAGCCATGCAACAGCCATTCAGCAGCGATGCAGCAGCCATGCAACAGCCATGCAGCAGCCATGTAGCAGCCACGCAGCTGACATCCAGCAGCCTTTGAACAGATGAGTAGCAGCCATGCAGAAGCCATTTAGCAGCCATTCAGCAGCCATGCAGCAGCCATGCAGCAGCCATGCATTAGATATGCAGCAGCCATGTAGCAGCTATGCAGCAGCCATGCAACAGCCATGCAGCAGCCATGTAGCAGCCACGCAGCTGACATCCAGCAGCCTTGGAACAGATGAGTAGCAGCCATTCAGAAGCCATTTAGCAGCCATTCAGCAGCCATGCAGCATCCATGCAGCACCCATGCAGCACCCATGCAGCAGCCGTGCTGCAGCCGTGCAGCAGTCATGCAGCAGCCATGCAATAGAAGCCCATTAAAGGCACGATAGATGAGTTCAGCGACATGATTACATCCTTACCGAGAAAAATGGGCCCTGCTATTAGGAAATAAAATTGCCAAGCACCTCAAGGAGTATTGAGTGTGCTGTGCATACAGTTTACTTTAGAACTGAAGCCATTCTATACCCTTGAAGGGTATTATAATTTCCGACCATATAAATATATATATTCTTGATCAGTATCGACAATCTGTCAGTTATTACGTAAACAAGTGTCTCAGTTGTAAATCTATCTAAAAGAAAGTTTGCAGTTAGTCTCCTGTATACTCTCATTATTATATAAGTCGAACGGTTCGGATCGAACGACTATATATAAAGCTGCAATATAAACATTAATGAAAATGTTTATCTGTCTCCGCGTTTCTCCAGAGGCCACTTCCTCTGTATAGCTTTCCACCTATCTCAAAAGGAATCTCTTTCTCTCTGGCGCTCTCGCGCTCTAACTCACTTTCTCTATTCTACTCAAAACTCGGAGACCATAAATAGAGGCGCTACCAGCGCACAGCTCCCAGTCTCTGAGCGGCCTTCGCCTTGTTTACATCTGTAGTGATCGTGGAAGTGATAGTGACATCATAATATCAGCTGAACAAGGCAATGCATCTGGATAAAGCAAGAAGCTCACTTCGCCTAATTGAAGACAACAACTATATTACTTTGCACCGGAGGGAATTAAGCAATGACGAAAAACGGTAATTATGTGTCCTCTACTAAGGTAAGTCTTAACCATTACAATTCTATCATGTATTTAAGATGCTATAGGAGGGATCAGGTCCAGGTCTAGAAGCACAAGTGCTAACTCTGGATTTATTTTCCAATTATTACCCTTAATGGCAGAGAGCTCATTAATAAGTTTTAATTGATAACTACAAACGTATAGTCAAAGTTACCAGCTAACATCTGACTATGGTCAGATGCTGCTGCAGTCATGCAGAAGCCATGCAGTAGATATGCAGCAGCCATGTCGCAGCTATGCAGCAGCCATGCAACAGCCATGCAGCAGCCATGCAGCAGCCGTGCAGCAGCGATGCAGTAGTCATACAGCAGCCATGCAGTAGCTATGCAGCAGCCATGTAGCAGCCATGCCGCAGCCATGCAGCAGCCATGCAACAGCTGTGTAGCACTCATGCAACTGACATCCAGCAGCCAGCCAAATATCCAACCATCCAGCAGCTATCCAGCAGCCATGCAGCAGTCATGCAGCAGCCATGCAGTAGATATACAGCAGCCATGTAGCAGCTATGCAGCAGCCATGCAGAAGCCATTTAGCAGCCATGCAGCATCCATGCAGCACCCATGCAGCAGCCTTGCAGCAGCGATGCAACAGCCATGCAGCAGCGATGCAGCAGTCATGCAGCAGCCATGCAGCATCCATGCAGCACCCATGGAGCAGCCATGCCGCAGCAATTTACCAGCCATGCAGCACCCATGGAGCAGCCATGCCGCAGCAATTTACCAGCCATGCAGCACCCATGCAGCAGCCGTGCAGCAGCCATGCAACAGAAGCCCATTAAAGGCACGATAGATGAGTTCAGCGACATGGTTACATCCTTACCGAGAAAAATGTGCCCTGCTGTTAGGAAATAAAATTGCCAAGCACCTCAAGCAGTATTGAGTGTGCTGTGCATACAGTTTACTTTAGAACTGAAGCCCTTGAAGGGTATTATAATTTCAGGCAGAAGTTTGCAACGCCGTGATGGAGACATTTCCGACCATATAAATATATATATTCTTGATCAGTATCGAAAATCTGTCAGTTATTACGCAAACAAAAGTCTCAGATTTAAATCTATTTAAAAGAAAGTTTGCAGTTAGTCTCTTGTATACTCTCATTATTATATTAGTCGAACTGGTCGGATCGATCGACTATAGATAAAGCTGCAATATAAACATTAATTAAAATGCACAGCTCCCAGTCTCTGAGCGGCCTTCGCCTTGTTTAATATAATAATAATATCAGCTGAACAAGGCAATGCATCTGGAAAAAGCAAGAAGCTCACTTCGCCTAATTGAAGACAACAACTATATTACTTTGCACCGGAGGGAATTAAGCAATGACGAAAAAGGGTAATCATGTGTTCTATTCTATCATGTATTTAAGATGCTATAGGAGGGATCAGGCCCAGGTCTAGAAGCACAAGTGCTAACTCTGGATTTATTTTCCAATTAATACCCTTAATGGCAGAGAGCTCATTAATTAGTTTTAATTGATAACTACAAACGTATAGTCAAAGTTACCAGCTAACATCCGACTATGGCGCCAACTTTTAGCACATTATTATACACTTGCATGGCATTATAAATTCAGTCAGGAACTTCTAACGCAGTGAAAGGGACATTACCGACCATATAAAGATATATTTTCTTAATCAGGATTGACAATCTGTAAAATTGTACGAAAACAAGTCCCTCAGTTTAAGATCTATTTAAAAGGAAGTTTGCAGTTAGTCTCATGTATACTCTTATTATAACATAAGTCGAACGGGTCGGATCGAACAACTATATATATAGCTGCAATATAAACGATTTATTTAGCAGCCATGCAGCAGTCATACAGTAGCTATGCAGCAGCCAATTAGCAGCCATTTAGCAGCCATTCAGCAGCTATGCAGCATCCATGCAGCACCCATGCAGCACCCATGCAGCAGCCGTGCAGCAGCAATGCAGTAGTCATACAGCAGCCATGCAGTAGCTATGCAGCAGCCATGTAGCACCCATGCCGCAGCCCTGCAGCAGCCATGCAACAGCTGTGTAGCACTCATGCAGCTGACATCCAGCAGCCAGCCAGATATCCAACCATCCAGCAGCTATCCAGCAGCTATCCAGCAGCCATGCAGCAGTCATGCAGCAGGCATGCAGTAGATATGCAGCAGCCATGTAGCAGCCATGCAACAGCCATGCAGCAGCCATGTAGCAGACATGCAGCTGACATCCGGCAGCCTTGAAACAGGTGAGTAGCAGCCATGCAGAAGCAATTTAGCCCCATTTAGCAGCCATTCAGCAGCAATGTAGCATCCATGCAGCACCCATGCAGCAGCAATGCCGCAGCAATTTACCAGCCATGCAACAGCCATGCAGCAGCCATGTAGCAGACATGCAGCTGACATCCGGCAGCCTTGGAACAGGTGAGTAGCAGCCATGCAGAAGCCATTTAGCAGCCATTTAGCAGCCATTCAGCAGCCATGCTGCATCCATTCAGCACCCATGCAGCAGCGATGCAGCAGTCATGCAGAAGCCATGCAGTAGATATGCAGCAGCCATGTAGCAGCTTTGCAGCAGCCATGCAACAGCCATCCAGCAGCCTTGGAACGGGTGAGTAGCAGCCATGCATAAGCCATTTAGCAGCCATTTAGCAGCCATTTAGCAGCCATTCAGCAGCCATTCAGCAGCCATGTAGCAGCGATGCAGCAGTCATGCAGCAGCCATGCAGCATCCATGCAGCACCCATGCAGCAGCAATTTACCAGCCATGCAGCACCCATGCAGCAGCCGTGCAGCAGCCATGCAGCAGTCATGCAGCAGCCATGCAGCATCCATGCAGCACCCATGCAGCAGCCATGCCGCAGCAATTTACCAGCCATGCAGCATCCATGCAGCACCCATGCAGTAGCCATGCCGCAGCAATTTACCAGCCATGCAGCACCCATGTAGCATTTAGCAGCCATTTAGCAGCCATTCAGCAGCCATGTAGCATCCATGCAGCACCCATGCAGCAGCCATGCCGCAGCAATTTACCAGCCATGCAACAGCTATGCAGCAGCCATGTAGCAGCCATGCAGCTGACATCCAGCAGCCTTGGAACAGGTGAGTAGCAGCCATGCAGAAGCCATTTAGCAGCCATTTAGCAGCCATTCAGCAGCCATGCAGCAGCCATGCAGCATCCATGCAGCACCCATGCAGCAGCCATGCAACAGCCAGGCAGCAGCCATGTAGCAGACATGCAGCTAACATCCAGCAGGCTTGGAACAGGTGAGTAGCAGCCATGCAGAAACCATTTAGCAGCCATTTAGCAGCCATTCAGCAGTTATGCAGCATCCATGCAGCACACGTGCAGCAGCGATGCAGCAGTCATGCAGCGGCTATGCAGTAGATATGCAGCAGCCATGTTGCAGCTATGCAGCAGCCATGCAACAGCCATCCAGCAGCCTTGGAACAGGTGAGTAGCAGCCATGCAGAAGCCATTAAGCAGCCATTTACCAGCCATTCAGCAGCCATGTAGCATCCATGCAACACCCATGCAGCAGCCATGCCGCAGCAATTTACCAGCCATGCAACAGCCATGCAGCAGCCATGTAGCAGCCATGCAGCTGACATCCAGCAGCCTTGGAACAGGTGAGTAGCAGCCATGCAGGAGCCATTTAGCAGCCATTTAGCAGCCATTCAGCAGCCATGCAGCACCCATGCAGCAGCGATGCAGCACTCATGCAGCAGCCATGCAGTAGATATGCAGCAGCCATGTTGCAGCTATGCAGCAGCCATGCAACAGCCATCCAGCAGCCTTGGAACAGAAGAGTAGCAGCCATGCAGTAGCCATTTACAAGCCATTTAGCAGCCATTCAGCAGCCATGCAGCAGTCTTGCAGCAGCCATGCATTAGATATGCAGCAGCCATGTAGCAGCTATGCAGCAGCCATGCAACAGCCATCCAGCAGCTTTGGAACAGGTGAGTAGCAGCAAAGCAGAAGCCATTTAGGAGCCATTTAGCATTGAAGACAACAACTATATTAGTTACATTACAATTCTATCATGTATTTAAGATGCTATAGGAGGGATCAGGCCCAGGTCTGGAAGCACAAGTGCTAACTCTGGATTTATTTTCCAATTACTACCCTTAATGGCAGAGAGCTCATTAATTAGTTTAAATTGATAACTACAAGCGTATAGTTAAAGTTGACATCTGACTATGGCGCCAGATTTTAGTACATTATTATACACTTGCATGGCATTATAAATTCAGTCAGGAACTTCTATCACAGTGAAAGGGACATTACCGACAATATAAAGATATATATTCTTAATCAGGATCGACAATCTGTAAAATTGTACGAAAACAAGTCCATCAGTTTTAGATTTATTTAAAAGGAAGTTTGCAGTTAGTCTCATGTATACTCCCATTATAACATAAGTCGAACGGGTCGGATCGGACACCTATATATATAGCTGCAATAAAAACGACTTATTTAGCAGCCATGCAGCAGTCATACAGTAGCTATGCTGCAGCCATTTAGCAGCCATGCAGCACTCATACAGCAGCTATGCAGCAGCCATGCGGCTGCTATGCAGCAGCCACCCTGCTGTCATCCAGGAGCCATCTAGAACCCATGCAGTAGTCATACAGCAGCCATGCAGTAATTATGCAGCAGCCATGTAGCAACCATGCCGCAACCATGCAATAGAAGCCCATTAAAGGCACGATAGATGAGTTCAGCGACATGATTACATCTTTACCGAGAAAAATGTGCCCTGCTGTTAGAAAATAAAATTGCCAAGCACCTCAAGCAGTATTGAGTGTGCTGTGCATACAGTTTACTTTAGAACTGAAGCCCTTGAAGGGTATTATAATTTCAGTCAGAAGTTTGCAACGCCGTGATGGAGACATTTCCGACCATATAAATATATATATTCTTGATCAGTATTGAAAATCTGTCAGTTATTACGCAAACAAAACTCTCAGATTTAAATCTATTTAAAAGAAAGTTTGCAGTTAGTCTCTTGTATACTCTCATTATTATATTAGTCGAACTGGTCGGATCGATCGACTATATATAAAGCTGCAATATAAACATTAATTAAAATGTTTATCTGTCTCCGCGTTTCTCCAGAGGCCACTTCCTCTGTATAGCTCTCCACCTATCCCAAAAGAAACCTCTTTCTCTCTGGCGCTCTCGCGCTCTAACTCACTTTCTCTATTCTACTCAAAACTCGGAGACCATAAATAGGGGCGCTACCAGCGCACAGCTCCCAGTCTCTGAGCGGCCTTCGCCTTGTTTAATATAATAATAATATCAGCTGAACAAGGCAATGCATCTGGATAAAGCAAGAAGCTCACTTCGCCTAATTGAAGACAACAACTATATTACTTTGCACCGGAGGGAATTAAGCAATGACGAAAAAGGGTAATCATGTGTTCTATTCTATCATGTATTTAAGATGCTATAGGAGGGATCAGGCCCAGGTCTAGAAGCACAAGTGCTAACTCTGGATTTATTTTCCAATTATTACCCTTAATGGCAGAGAGCTCATTAATTAATTTTAATTGATAACTACAAACTCAAAGTTACCAGCTAACATCTGACTATGCCGCCAACTTTTAGTACATTATTATACACTTGCATGGCATTATAAATTCAGTCAGGAACTTCTAACGCAGTGAAAGGGACATTACCGACCATATAAAGATATATATTCTTAATCAGGATCGACAATCTCTAAAATTGAACGAAAACAAGTCCCTCAGTTTTCGATCTATTTAAAGGGAAGTTTGCAGTTAGTCTTATGTATACTCCCATTATTATATAAGTCGAATGGGTCGGGTCGAACAACTATATATATTTATTTAGCAGCCATGCAGCAGTCATACAATAGCTATGCAGCAGCCATTTAGCATCCATGCAGCACTCATACAGCAGCTATGCAGCAGCCATGCAACTGCTATGCAGCAGCCACCCTGCAGTCATCCAGGAGCCATCTAGAACCCATGCAGTAGTCATACAGCAGCCATGCAGTAGATATGCAGCAGCCATGTAACAGCTATGCAACAGCCATGCAACAGCCATGCAGCAGCCATGTAGCAGCCATGCAGCTGACATCCAGCAGCCTTGGAACAGGTGAGTAGCAGCCATGCAGAAGCCATTTAGCAGCCATTTAGCAGCCATTCAGCAGCCATGCAGCAGTCATACAGTAGCTATGCAGCAGCCATTTAGCAGCCATGCAGCACTCATACAGCTTCTATGCAGCAGCCATGCAGCTGCTATGCAGCAGCCACCCTGCAGTCATCCAGGAGCCATCTAGAACCCATGCAGTAGTCATACAGCAGCTATGCAGTAGCTATGCAGCAGCCATGTAGCAGCCAAGCAGCAGTCATGCAACAGCTATGTAGCACTCATCCAGCTGACATCCGGCAGCCTTGGAACAGGTGAGTAGCAGCCATGCAGAAGCCATTTAGCAGCCATTTAGCAGCCATTCAGCAGCCATGCAACATCCGTGTAGCACTCATGCAGCAGCCATACAGCAGCGATGCAGCAGTCATGCAGCAGCCATGCAGCATCCATGCAGCACCCATGCAGCAGCCATGCCGCAGCAATTTACCAGCCATGCAGCACCCATGCAGCAGCCGTGCAGCACCCATGCAGCAGCGATGCAGCAGTCATGCAGAAGCCATGCAGTAGATATGCAGCAGCCATGTAGCAGCTATGCAGCAGCCATGCAACAGCTATCCAGCAGCCTTGGAACGGGTGAGTAGCAGCCATGCATAAGCCATTTAGCAGACATTTATCATCCATTCAGCAGCCATGCAGCATCCGTGTAGCACCCATGCAGCAGCCATACAGCAGCGATGCAGCAGTCATGCAGCAGCCAAGCAGCATCCATGCAGCACCCATGCAGCAGCCATGCTGCAGCAATTTACCAGCCATGCAGCAATCATACAGCAGCCATGCAACAGCTGTGTAGCACTCATGCAGCTGACATCCAGCAGCCAGCCAGATATCCAACCATCCAGCAGCTATCCAGCAGCCATGCAGCAGTCATGCAGCATCCATGCAGTAGATATGCAGCAGCCA
Organism: Drosophila bunnanda; assembly: GCA_035046265.1. NCBI lineage: Eukaryota > Metazoa > Arthropoda > Insecta > Diptera > Drosophilidae > Drosophila > Drosophila bunnanda. The sequence goes on along the minus strand of JAWNOB010000041.1, from coordinate 78,290 downwards.
TGTAGCAGCTATGCAGCAGCCATGCAACAGCCATGCAGCAGTCATGCAGCAGCCATGCAGTAGATATGCAGCAGCCATGTAGCAGCTATGCAGCAGCCATGGAACAGCCATGCAGAAGCCATTTAGCAGCCATTTACCAGCCATGCAGCACTCATACAGCAGCTATGCAGTAGCTATGCAGCAGCCATGTAGCAGCCATGCCGCAGCTATGCAGCAGCCATGCAACAGCTGTGTAGCACTCATGCAGCTGACATCCAGCAGCCAGCAAGATATACAACCATCCAGCAGCTGTCCAGCAGCCATGCAGCAGTCATGCAGCAGCCATGCAGTAGACATGCAGCAGCCATGTAGCAGCTATGCAGCAGCCATGCAACAGCCATGCAGCAGTCATGCAGCAGCCATGCAGTAGATATGCAGCAGCCATGTAGCAGCTATGCAGCAGCCATGGAACAGCAATGCAGAAGCCATTTAGCAGCCATTTACCAGCCATGCAGCACTCATACAGCAGCTATGCAGTAGCTATGCAGCAGCCATGTAGCAGCCATGCCGCAGCCATGCATCAGCCATGCAACAGCTGTGTAGCACTCATGCAGCTGACATCCAGGAGCCAGCCAGATATCCAACCATCCAGCAGCTATCCATCAGCCATGCAACAGCCATGCAGCAGCCATGTAGCAGCCATGCAGCTGACATCCAGCAGCCTTGGAACAGGTGAGTAGCAGCCATGCAGAAGCCATTTAGCAGCCATTTAGCAGCCATTCAGCAGCCATGCAGCAGCCATGCCGCAGCGATTTACCAGCCATGCAGCACCCATGCAGCAGCCGTACAGCAGACATGCAGCAGTCATGCAGCAGCCATGCAACAGAAGCCCATTAAACCCACTATAGATGAGTTCAGCGACATGATTACATCCTTACCGAGAAAAATGTGCTGTTAGGAAATAAAATTGCCAAGCACCTCAAGCAGTATTGAGTGTGCTGTGCATACAGTTTGCTTTAGAACTTAAGCCATTCTATACCCTTGAAGGGTATTATAATTTCAGTCAGAAGTTTGCAACGCCGTGATGGAGACATTTCCGACCATATAAATATATATATTCTTGATCAGCATCGACAATCTGTCAGTTATTACGCAAACAAAAGTCTCAGATTTAAATCTATTTAAAAGAAAGTTTGCAGTTAGTCTCTTGTATACTCTCATTATTATATAAGTCGAACGGGTTGGATCGAACGACTATATATAAAGCTGCAATATAAACATTAATTAAAATGTTCATCTGTCTCCGCGTTTCTCCAGAGGCCACTTCCAATTAATTTTAATTGATAACTACAAACAGTAGTCATACAGCAGCCATGCAGTAGCTATGCAGCACCCATGCAGCAGCCATGCAGCAGCGATGCTGCAGTCATGCAGCAGCCATGCAGCATCCATGCAGCACCCATGCAGCAGCCATGCCGCAGCAATTTACCAGCCATGCAGCACACATGCAGCTCACATGCAGCAGCCATGCAGCAGCGATGCAGCAGTCATGCAGCAGCCATGCAGCATCCATGCAGCACCCATGCAGCAGCCATGCCGCTGCAATTTACCAGCCATGCAGCACCCATGCAGCAGCCGTGCAGCAGCCATGCAGCAGTCATGCAGCAGCCATGCAGAATCCATGCAGCACCCATGCAGCAGCCAAGCCGCTGCAATTTACCAGCCATGCAGCACCCATGCAGCAGCCAAGCCGCTGCAATTTACCAGCCATGCAGCACCCATGCAGCAGCCGTGCAGCAGCCATGCAGCAGTCATGCAGCAGCCATGCAGCATCCATGCAGCACCCATGCAGCAGCCATGCCGCAGCAATTTACCAGCCATGCAGCACCCATGCAGCAGCCGTGCAGCAGCCATGCAGCAGTCATGCAGCAGACATGCAGCAGCGATGCAGCAGTCATGCAGCAGCCATGCAGCATCCATGCAGCACCCATGCAGCATCCATGCCGCAGCCATTTACCAGCCATGCAGCAGCCGTACAGCAGCCATGCAGCAGTCATGCAGCAGCCATGCAACAGAAGCCCATTAAAGGCACGATAGATGAGTTCAGCGACATGATTATATCCTTACCGAAACAAATGTGCCCTGCTGTTAGGAAATAAAATTGCCAAGCACCTCAAGCAATATTGAGTGTTTACTTTAGAACTGAAGCCATTCTATTCCCTTGAAGGGTATTATAATTTTAGTCAGAAGTTTGCAACGCCGTGATGGAGACATTTCCGACCATATAAATATATATATTCTTGATCAGTATCGACAATATGTCAGTTAATTCGCAAACGAAAGTCTCAGATTTAAATCTATTTAAAAGAAAGTTTGCAGTTAATCTCTTGTATACTCTCATTATTATATAAGTCGAACGGGTCGGATCGAACGACTAAAGCTGCAATATAAACATTAATTAAAATGTTTATCTGTCTCCGCGTTTCTCCAGAGGCCACTTCCTCTGTATAGCTCTCCACCTATCTCAAAAGAAATCTCTTTCTCTCTGGGGCTCTCGCGCTCTAACTCACTTTCTCTATTCTACTCATAACTCGGAGACCATAAATAGAGGCGCTACCAGCGCACAGCTCCCAGTCTCTGCACGGCCTTCGCATTGTTTACATCTGTTGTGATCGTGGAAGTGATAGTGACATCATAATATCAACTGAACAAAGCAATGCATCTGGATAAAGCAAGAAGCTCACTTCGCCTAATTGAAGACAACAACTATATTACTTTGCACCTGAGGGAATTAAGCAATGACGAAAAAGGGTAATCATGTGTCCTCTACTAAGGTAAGTCTTAACCATTACAATTCTATCATGTATTTAAGATGCTATAGGAGGGATCAGGCTCAGGTCTAGAAGCACAAGTGCAAACTCTGGATTTATTTTCCAATTAATACCCTTAATGAATACTTTTAATTGATAACTACAAACGTATCATCAAAGTTACCAGCTAACATCTGACTCTGGCGCCAACTTTTAGTACATTATTATACACTTGCATGGCATTATAAATTCAGTCAGGAACTTCTAACGCAGTGAAAGGGACATTACCGACCATATAAAGATATATTCTTAATCAGGATCGACAATCTGTAAAATTGTACGAAAACAAGTCCCTCAGTTTTAGATCTATTTAAAAGGAAGTTTGCAGTTAGTCTTTTGTATACTCTCATTATTATATAAGTCGAACGGTTCGAATCGAACGACTATATATAAAGCTGCAATATAAACATTAATTAAAATATTTATCTGTCTCCGCGTTTCTCCAGAGGCCACTTCCTCTGTATAGCTCTCCACCTATCTCAAAAGAGATAGCAGACATGCAGCTGACATCCAGCAGCCTTGGAACAGGTGATTAGCAGCCATGCAGAAGCCATTTAACAGCCATTTAGTAGCCATTCAGCAGCCATCCAGCATCCATGCAGGACCCATGCAGCAGCCATGCAGCAGCGATGCAGCAAACATGCAGCAGCGATGCAGCATCCATGCAGCAGCCATGCCGCAGCAATTTACCAGCCATGCAGCAGCCATGCAGAAGTCATGCAGCAGTCATGCAGCAGTCATGCAGCAGCCATGCAACAGAAGCCCATTGTGTTTGGGGGGCGATCCTGCCCGCAAAGAATCTTTGGAGTGGTGCCAAATGTGTCCCACGTCGCGAAACGAAGTTTTAACCCGTCAGGGTTGAAAATAAAAGGCGGGGGCGTCGTGGGGTAATCGGGCACGTCAGCTTTATTTCGCTGCATACATGAGACTAACCAATCGATACTAAATCTAAGCTTAGAACCGATCTCCCGGTCGCTTTGCCTCGTTAAAGCGGGAGCGGGAGATCGTCGGTACTCGGGATGCGAGAGCAAGCCGGAGACCGAAAGCTCGCTCCTGAACAGAGGCGGCACAGTGGGCCCCTCACGTAAACATCCTGCCCCCCCTTGCAATCACTCAGATTGCTAAATGGTCGTTGCCGCGGTCATCAGGGTATCCTGGCGAGCGGCGGAAAAAATGCCGCGGAGACGTCGACGTCCGAAGCGGATGAAGTTCAGGGGCAGACTCGGCATTGGTTGGACTGGACCTCTCGTACGTCTGCCCCCGAAACTTTTGCGTGGTGCGAAGCGAAGTCATCTTCTGGAAAACATATATCAGTTAGAAGAGTGGTCAGTAAACAACGCGAGTTAGGAGCACGATGTGATCCGACTTCCAGGCATATGCAGGAGCGTATGGTGATTTTGATTGCACGTCTTGCATCGTTCACCACTATGGCACTTGCCTTGGGAATGTTCGTGTGCCAAACAGTTGGAACAGTAACGGTTGATGGACACCGTGCTGAGCCTCTTCTCAGCACTAAGCATGAGGAACTTTTGGCATTTTCGAAGCGGATGGATTCCGCTGCAGACTCGGCAGCGGTAGGAGTGAGTGCCTGTGGTACGCCTGCTTTTGATGCCATCGTATGGAACCCTGTAATTGGCGGAATTGGAAGAAGTTACAACTCGAGCGGAGAACGACGAGATTCTTGGGATCGATGCTGTTACGGGGTTTGAAGGTTCAGGAGTAATCGGAACGGTGGAGGAACCGTTGCTGGGATGCAGCAAGGTGTGATGCCGTCTGCGGCACGTATGGCAGGAGTGGGAACTTGGGCAATCCCGCAACTGGTGACCTCGTCCCAAGCAATTCAAGCAGAGTTGCTTTCTTCGGACGATATTTGACCGCTGGAATACGGTCATTTCGAGAAAACGGGGACATTTACGCAGGGGGTGGCTTTTCCCGGAACACAGGTCACACCTTCTGGGTGCTGGAATCACCCTGAAATCGGAAGAATGAAGGCGGGGCTGTGGGGTGCTCTTAGTAGCCGACCTCGGCTGGAAATGCCCTGAACTGGCAGGCGTGACGTCGTCGATGGCCTCCAGCGTACGATGGCGTTCGGTCAGAAACGCGTCTAGCTCTTTCCAAGTTGGAGTTTCGGCTTTATTGTGTATGGATTGCTCCCACAGCGAAAGTGTGATTTTGGGAAGCTTGGTGGACACCATATAGACCAGGATGCAATCCCAAGCTTCGACTTGAATCGAAGACATCTCTAAGGCTGCCAGGCAGTTCATTTGCCTTGTAGTTCTTTCAGCGCGTCTCCGGACTCTAAGGAGATAGCCTGGATGTTGAAAAGGATTTTCAACTGGCTATTGACCAACAACCGCCGATTCTCGACGCGGTCGGTGAGGCTTCGCCAAGCTGAGACGAACCCGTCATTTGTGAGCGGGGCTTTGGAAACAATGGTGTGCGCATCGCCAGTTGTTTTGGATAGTAGGTGGAACAGTTTCTCCACCGGGGTGAGACGCGAGTTGTGAATATATACCGCAGTGAAAAGGTCTCTGAACGTAGGCCACCGAAGATAGTCACCATCGAAAACTTCAGTGTCCACCGGTGCAGAGAACATCCCGCGGAAGGGGGTGGTGGCAAGCTGTCGGAAGTCTGAGTGGACTGGGAGGCGCCCTTCTCTGCTGTTTCTTGAAGTTGGGCAACACATCTTGAATAGACGTAGTAACAATCGTTGTATTTGGATTCAAGCACTGTCGCGGCGGTCGTACTATCAGCGGACACGGAAAAAAGATCGATGCAGCTCTCGTAGCTCTTTTCCACCTTTTCCCACAAGGCTCCAATCTGCTTGCGATGGACTTGGATTATGAAGGGAGAAAAATTTGCAGATTCGGAAGTGGCGGAAGTGTGAATGTGTGACTCAAATTGATTCACCCCGTCAGTTTTGCCAATAAACTTTCTTAACGCAATGTCAACTGCGGTTGGAGCCATCTTTCTGCGGTGGAATAAGTGAGTCTCGAAGAAGAATTCACGGAAATTTGCTAACTGCTCGTGGAATTACGGTAGTGGGCCTCGGAATCAGCTGGGACGGCGGCGGAGATGCGGATTGGAAATTCGTTTACACTAGTCCCGGGGGAAACATTTGGGCAAGAGGTTGGCCGTAGTTGAAAAAAAAATTACAAAGAACAATAACGGAATGCCGAAATAATTTGAGCGCCGATTTAAATAAAATGAATTGTGGCGGCAGAACCAATTTAATTGTTGCCGCTGGAGTGCAGGCGTTGGAGCGGACAGAGGTTGAACTTTTTTTTTAATATTAATATTTAAGAGCCGAAATGGTGGAAATAAAACCTTGGCTTCTGTTCAGGATAAAAACTCAGTGGGTTATGCCGTCGTCAAAGCAGTGCGTAGGTGCGGGACTAAGAAAAACCCGAACGACATCAACAACAACGTAGCCACTGCGGCGGCTAGGTTGAATAAATGAGAAAAATAATCGGGATTAAATTCAAATTCTGGATTTATTGATGGGTGTTGAACTATTGGTTAATTTCGAAAATTATCAATCGCAGATGTTCAACTATTTCAGCGCCGGAAAGGTGGAATCAAAACATCAGCTTTTGGTCGTGGACAAAAAGCTCACTGGGTTTAGCCGACGGCAAGCGGCGCCTATGTGTGGGACCCAACGAACTAAACGGCAACAACAACGCGGCCGCTACGGCGACTAAATTGAAAACAATTAAGACGCTTGCGTTTGGGTTTTGTTGCTAATAATGGTTTCGTTCACTTTGAATTTTGAAATTATAGTATCGGGATTAGTTCCTGGAGTCGTTGGCCGAAAATATATTGGAAAATATATGGACATGCATGTAACAATGTGTACGGGCACAGTGGAGCGTCGAGAAGTGGGTACAAAATAATAAATAAACAGAACAAGCGCAGTCGCACCTGTGTTGTTTGAATTTGGATGTCGGTTATGCTTGTACTTGTATAACAAATGTTAATGTCATCAACTGCAAGCCGGAAAATGTTGAAGTGTTCCGAGTCGAAGAGCTGGACTTAAAAGCTCGCTTGATCGCGAAGAAAAGCTCCAGGCGTTATGCCGACGGCAAGCGATGCCTATGTGAGGGCCCCAAGAAACGAAACGGCAGCAACAACAACACGGCTTCTGCGGCGGCGAAATTGAAATGGAATTAAACAATCGCGTTTGCGTTGGGCCTTTATTGGTGGCGCTTTGCGTACTTTAGATTTAATTAATCATAATTATTTATAATATCAGAGGGTGTTTGTAGGTTTCTGAAATCGGAGGTAGAAAATATCATACATGCATATAATTAAGAAGCTGGAGTATGGGTAGGAGCTTGTGTTGGCACAGTGGAGCGTCGAGGAGTGGACTGTATTAAGCTGCGCGAACAGAAAATGGTGTATGGAGACGGCACAAAAAGTCAGGAAAACAAATCTGGCGGCAGCGGTGGACTGTTCTGCGAACAGAGTAAAACTCCCGAAAACAGCGCACACCAGCGGCCCGATATAATATATATATATATATATTTATAAATTTATATATTATAATATAATTTATATAATTCCTTTTGTCCGCTACACTTATTTCACTGTTCACTGTCTATGCACGGATCGGTTTTGTATACAGTTTACTTTAGAACTAAAGCCATTCCATACCCTTGAAGGGTATTATAATTTCAGTCAGAAGTTTGCAACGCCGTGATGGAGACATTTCCGACCATATAAATATATATATATTCTTGATCAGTATCGACAATCTGTCAGTTATTACGCAAACAAAAGTCTCAGATTTAAATCTATTTAAAAGAAAGTTTGCAGTTAGTCTCTTGTATACTCTCATTATTATATAAGTCGAACGGGTCGGATCGAACGACTATATATAAAGCTGCAATATAAACATTAATTAAAATGTTTATCTATCTCCGCGTTTCTCCAGAGGCCACTTCCTCTGTATAGCTCTCCACCTATCTCAAAAGAAATCTCTTTCTCTCTGGCGCTCTCGCGCTCTAACTCACTTTCTCTATTCTACTCAAAACTCGGAGGCCATAAATAGAGGCGCTACCAGGGCACAGCTCCCGTCTCTGAGCGGCCTTCGCCTTGTTTACATCTGTAGTGATCGTGGAAGGGATAGTAACATCATATCAGCTGAACAAGGCAATGCATCTGGATAAAGCAAGAATCTCACTTCGCCTAATTGAAGACAACAACTATATTACTTTGCACCGGAGGGAATTAAGCAATGACGAAAAAGGGTAATCAGGTGTCCTCTACTAAGGTAAGTCTTAACCATTACAATTCTATCATGTATTTAAGATGCTATAGGAGGGATCAGGCCCAGGTCTAGAAGCACAAGTGCAAACTCTGGGTTTATTTTCCAATTAATACCCTTAATGGCAGAGAGCTCATTAATTAGTTTTAATTGATAACTACAAACGTATAGTCAAAGTTACCAGCTAACATCTGAATATGGCGCCAACTTTTAGTACATTATTATACACTTGCATGGCATTATAAATTCAGTCAGGAACTTCTAACGCAGTGAAAGGGACATTACCGACCATATAAAGATATATATTCTTAGTCAGGATCGACAATCTGTAAAATTGTACGAAAACAAGTCCCTCAGTATTAGATCTATTTAAAAGGAAGTTTGCAGTTATTCTCATGTATACTCCCATTATTATATAAGTCGAACGGGTCGGATCGAACTACTATATATATAGCTGCAATATAAACGATTTATTTAGCAGCCATGCAGCAGTCATACAGTAGCTATGCAGCAGCCATGCAGCACTCATACAGCAGCTATGCAGCAGACATGCAGCTGTTATGCAGCAGCCACCCTGCAGTCATCCAGGAGCCATCTAGAACCCATGCAGTCGTCATACAACAGCCATGCAGCAGCCATGCAGCAGCCATGCAACAGCTGTGTAGCACTCAAGCTGACATCCAGCAGCCAGCCAGATATCCAACCATCCAGCAGCTATCCAGCAGCCATGCAGCAGTCATGCAGCAGCCATGCAGTAGGTATGCAGCAGCCATGTTGCAGCCATGCCGCAGCCATTCAGCAGCCATGCAACAGCTTTGAAGCACTCATGCAGCTGACATCCAGCAGCCTTGGAAAGTGAGTAGCAGCCATGCAGAAGCCATTTTGCAGCCATTTAGTAGCCATTCAGCAGCCATGCAACATCCATGCAGCAGCCATATAGCACCATCCAGTAGTTATCCAGCAGTCATGCAGCAGTCCATGCAGTAGATATGCAGCAGCCATGTAGCAGCCATGCAGCTGACATCCAGCAGCCTTGGAACAGGTGAGTAGCAGCCATGCAGAAGCCATTTAGCAGCCATTTAGCAGCCATTCAGCAGCCATGCAGCATCCATGCAGCACCCAAGCAGCAGCCATGCAGCAGCGATGCAGCAGTCATGCATCAGCCATGCAGTAGATATGCAGCAGCCATTTAGCAGCCATGCAGCACTCATACAGCAGCTATGCAGCAGCCATGCAACAACCATGCAGCAGCCATGTAGCAGCCATGCAGCTGACATCCAGCAGCCTTGGAACAGGTGAGTAGCAGCCATGCAGAAGCCATTTAGAAGCCATTTAGCAGCCATTCAGCAGCCATGCAGCATCCGTGCAGCACCCATGCAGCAGCCATACAGCAGCGATGCAGCAGTCATGCAGCACCCATTCAGCAGCCATGCAGCACCCATGCAGCAGCCATGCCGCAGCAATTTACCAGCCATGCAGCATCCATGCAGCAGCCGTGCAGCAGCCATGCAGCAGTCATGCAGCAGCCATGCAACAGAAGCCCATTAAAGGCACGATAGATGAGTTCAGCGACATGATTACATCCTTACCGAGAAAAATGTGCCCTGCTGTTAGGAAATAAAATTGCCAAGCACCTCAAGCAGTATTGAGTGTGCTGTGCATACAGTTTACTTTAGAACTGAAGCCATTCTATACCCTTGAAGGGTATTATAATTTTAGTCAGAAGTTTGCAACGCCGTGACGAAGACATTTCCGACCATATACATATATATATTCTTGATCAGTATCGACAATCTGTTAGTTATTACGCAAACAAAAGTCTCAGATTTAAATCTATTTAAAAGAAAGTTTGCAGTTAGTCTCTTGTATACTCTCATTATTATATAAGTCGAACGGGTTGGATCGAACGACTATATATAAAGCTGCAATATAAACATTAATTAAAATGTTTATCTGTCTCCGCGTTTCTCCAGAGGCCACTTCCTCTGTATAGCTCTCCACCTATCTCAAAAGAAATCTCTTTCTCTCTGGCGCTCTCGCGCTCTAACTCACTTTCTCTATTCTACTCAAAACTCGGAGACCATAAATAGAGGCGCTACCAGCGCACAGCTCCCAGTCTCTGAGCGGCCTTCGCCTTGTTTACATCTCTGGTGATCGTGGAAGTGATAGTGACATCATATCAGCTGAACAAGGTAATGCATCTGGATAAAGCAAGAAGCTCACTTCGCCTAATTGAAGACAACAACTATATTACTTTGCACCGGAGGGAATTAAGCAATGACGAAAAAGGGTAATCAGGTGTCCTCTACTAAGATAAGTCTTAACGATTACAATTCTATCATGTATTTAAGAAGCTATCGGAGGTATCAGGAATTATGCAATGACGAAAAAGGGTAATCATGTGTCCTCTACTAAGGTAAGTCTTAACCATTACAATTCTATCATGTATTTAAGATGCTATAGGAGGGATCAGGCCCAGGTCTAGAAGCACAAGTGCAAACTCTGGGTTTATTTTCCAATTAATACCCTTAATGGCAGAGAGCTCATTAATTAGTTTTAATTGATAACTACAAACGTATAGTCAAAGTTACCAGCTAACATCTGAATATGGCGCCAACTTTTAGTACATTATTATACACTTGCATGGCATTATAAATTCAGTCAGGAACTTCTAACGCAGTGAAAGGGACATTACCGACCATATAAAGATATATATTCTTAATCAGGATCGACAATCTGTAAAATTGTACGAAAACAAGTCCCTCAGTTTTAGATCTATTTAAAAGGAAGTTTGCAGTTAGTCTCATGTATACTCCCATTATTATATAAGTCGAACGGGTCGGATCGAACTACTATATATATAGCTGCAATATAAACGATTTATTTAGCAGCCATGCAGCAGTCATACAGTAGCTATGCAGCAGCCATTTAGCTGCCATGCAGCACTCATACAGCAGCTATGCAGCAGCTATGCAGCAGCCATCAGCTGCTTCACCCTGCAGTCATCCAGGAGCCATCTAGAACCCATGCAGTCGTCATACAGCAGCCATGCAGCAGCCATGCAGCAGCCATGCAACAGCTGTGTAGCACTCAAGCTGACATCCAGCAGCCAGCCAGATATCCAACCATCCAGCAGCTATCCAGCAGCCATGCAGTAGCCATGCAGCAGCCATGCAGTAGCTATGCAGCAGCCATGTAGCAGCCATGTAGCAGCCATTCAGCAGCCATGCAACAGCTTTGTAGCACTCATGCAGCTGACATCCAGCAGCCAGCCAGATATCAAACCATCCAGCAGCTATCCAGCAGTCATGCAGCAGCCATGCAGTAGATATGCAACAGCCATGCAGCAGCCATGACTCCATCAGTAGATATCACAGCCATGCAGTAGATATGCAGCAGCCATGTAGCAGCCATGCAGCTGACATCCAGCAGCCTTGGAACAGGTGAGTAGCAGCCATGCAGAAGCCATTTAGCAGCCATTTAGCAGATAGCAGCCATGCAGCATTCATGCAACACCCATGCAGCTCTCCACCTATCTCAAAAGAAATCTCTTTCTCTCTGACGCTCTCGCGCTCTTAACAGGTGAGTGCAGCCATGCAGAAGCATTTACTCACTTTCTCTATTCTATCTTAAAACTCGGAGAACCATAAATAGGGGCGCTACCAGCGCACAGCTCCCAGTCTCTGAGCGGCCTTCGCCTTGTTTACATCTGTAGTGATCGTGGAAGTGATAGTGACATCATAATATCAGCTGAACAAGGCAATGCATCTGGATAAAGGAAGAAGCTCACTTCACCTAATTGAAGACAACAACTATATTACTTTGCACCGGAGGGAATTAAGCAATGACGAAAAAGGGTAATCATGTGTCCTCTACTAAGGTAAGTCTTAACCATTACAATTCTATCTATTCTATGAAAACTTAAATTTAAAAAAATTTGAAATTGAGTATGCAGAATTATTAACCTAAGAAAAACTAACTTGGACAACCTTTGAAAGAAAAAAATATATTTTTTAAAAATTTTTTTAAATAGATTTCATTGTTAACATTTCAAAAAAAAAAATAAATAAATAAAAATTATATTATATAAATTATAAAAATTATAACCTTAGAAAAACTAACTTAGGAAACCTTTGAAAGAAAAAAATTAATATATTTTCATTCTTTTAAGAGATTTTATTGTTAAAACTAAAAAAAAATAAAAATTTAAAGAATTTAAAATTTTAAATTGATTATGCAGAAATATTAAGCCAAGAAAAACTAACTAAAAACTTTTGAAAGAAAAAATAATTAAAATATATATAAAATTTAATTAAAAAAAGAAAAAAAAAATATTTTTTCCATTTTTTTTATAGAGATTTCATTGTTAAAATTTAAAAAAAAATAAATAAAAATTATATTATATAAATTATAAAAATTATGACCTTAGAAAAACTAACTTAGGAAACCTTTGAAAGAAAAAAATTAATATATTTTCTTTTTTTTTTAAGAGATTTTATTGTTAAAACTAAAAAAAAATATATAAAAATTTAAAGTTTTTAAAATTTGAAATTGATTATGCAGAATTATTAAGCCAAGAAAAACTAACTAGAAAACTTTTGAAAGAAAAAATAATTAAAATATGTTCATTCAATTGTTAAAATTAAAAAAAAAATTGAAAAAATTGCAATTGAGTATGCAGAATTATTAACCAAAGAAAATCAAACTTAGAAATCCTTTGAAAGAAAAAAAATAATTAAAATTTTTTCATTTTTTTAAGAAATTTCATTAAAAAAATTATAAAAATTTAAAGAATTTAAAATTTGAAATTGTTATGCAGAATTATTAACCTAAGAAAAACGAACTTAGAAAACCTTTGAAAGAAAAAAAATTAATTAAAATTTTTTAATTTATTTTAGAGATTTTAGTGTTAAAATTTAAAAAAAAAAAAGATAAAAATTATACGTTTTTAAAATTTGAAATTGATTATGCAGAATTATTAACCTTAGAAAAACTAACTTAGGAAACCTTTGAAAGAAAAAAAATAATATTTTTTCATTCTTTTAAGAGATTTTATTGTTAAAATTAAAAAAAAAATTATAATAATTTAAAATTGATTATGCAGAAATAATAACCTAAGAAAAACTAACTCGAAAACTTTTGAAAGAAAAAATTATTAAAATTTGTTCATTCAATTGTTAAAATTAAAAAAAAAATGAAATTTTTAAAAATTTTAAATTGAGTATGCAGAATTATTAACCTTAGAAAAACAAACTTAGAAACCTTTGAAAGAAAAAAAATTTTTTTCCATTTTTTTTTAAAGAGATTTCAGTGTTAAAATTTCTAAAAAAAAAAAAATATTATATATAAATTATAAAAATTATAACCTTAGAAAAACGAACTTAGGAAACCTTTGAAAGAAAAAAAATTAATATATTTTCATTCTTTTAAGAGATTTTATTGTTAAAACTAAAAAAAAAAAAAATTAAAGAATTTAAAATTTGAAATTATTATGCAGAAATATTAAGCCAAGATAAACTAACTAGAAAACTTTTTAAAGAAAAAATAATTAAAATATGTTCATTCAATTGTTAAAATTAAAAAAAAAATTGAAAAAATTGAAATTGAGTATGCAGAATTATTAACCTAAGAAAAACTAACTTAGAAAACCTTTGAAAGAAAAAAAAATAATTAAAATTTTTTCATTTTTTTTAAAGAGATTTCATTGTTAAAAAAAATATAAAAATTTAAAGTTTTTAAAATTTGAAATTGATTATGCAGAATTATTAATCTAAGAAAAACTAACTTAGAAAACCTTTGAAAGAAAAAAATTAATTAAATTTTTAATTTTTTTAGAGATTTTAGTGTTAAAATTTAAAAAAAAAAAAGATAAAAATTATACGTTTTTAAAATTTGAAATTGATTATGCAGAATTATTAACCTTAGAAAAACTAACTTAGGAAACCTTTGAAAGAAAAAAAATTAATATATTTTCATTCTTTTAAGAGATTTTATTGTTAAAATTAAAAAAAAAATATAAAAATTTAAAGAATTTAAAATTTGAAATTGATTATGCAGAATTATTAACCAAGAAAAACTAACTAGAAAACCTTTGAAAGAAAAAAAATTAAAATATGTATAAAATATTAATTAAATAAAGAAAAATAACATATTTTTTCAATTTTTTTTAAAGAGATTTCATTGTTAAAATTTCAAAAAAAAAAAAAATAAAAAATTATATTATATAAATTATAAAAATTATAACTAAGGTTTTCTAAGGAAAAACCTTTTTTTTATTGTTAAAACTACAAAAAATATAAAAATTTAAAGATTAAGCCAAGAAAAACTAACTAGAAAACTTTTGAAAGAAAAAATAATTCAAATATTCAATTGTTAAAATTTAAAAAAAAATTTAAAAAATTGAAATTGAGTATGCAGAATTATTAAGCCAAGAAAAACTAACTTAGAACCCTTTGAAAGAAAAAAAAATTAATATTTTTTCATTCTTTTAAGAGATTTTATTGTTAAAATTAAAAAAAAAATTATAATAATTTAAAATTGATTATGCAGAAATAATAACCTAAGAAAAACTAACTCGAAAACTTTTGAAAGAAAAAATAATTAAAATATGTTCATTCAATTGTTAAAATTAAAAAAAAAAATTGAAAAAATTGCAATTGAGTATGCAGAATTATTAACCAAAGAAAAACAAACTTAAAAATCCTTTGAAAGAAAAAATATAATTAAAATTTTTTCATTTTTTTAAGAGATTTCATTAAAAAAAATTATAAAAATTTAAAGAATTTAAAATTTGAAATTGTTATGCAGAATTATTAACCTAAGAAAAACTAACTTAGAAAACCTTTGAAAGAAAAAAAATTAATTAAAATTTTTTCATTTATTTTAGAGATTTTATTGTTAAAATTAAAAAAAAAAATATAAAAATTATACGTTTTTAAAATTTGAAATTGATTATGCAGAATTATTAAGCCAAGAAAAACTAACTTAGAAAACTTTTGAAAGAAAAAAAAATAATATATTTTCATTCTTTTAAGAGATTTTATTGTTAAAACTAAAAAAAAAATATAAAAATTTAAAGAATTTAAAAATTGCAATTGAGTATGCAGAATTATTAAGCCAAGAAAAACTAACTTAGAACCCTTTGAAAGAAAAAAAATTAATATTTTTTCATTCTTTTAAGAGATTTTATTGTTAAAATTAAAAAAAAAATTATAATAATTTAAAATTGATTATGCAGAAATAATAACCTAAGAAATACTAACTCGAAAACTTTTGAAAGAAAAAATTATTAAAATTTGTTCATTCAATTGTTAAAATTAAAAAAAAAATGAAATTTTTAAAAATTTGAAATTTAGTATGCAGAATTATTAACCTTACAAAAACAAACTTAGAAACCTTTGAAAGAAACGAAAATTTTTTTTCCATTTTTTTTTTAAAGAGATTTCAGTGTTAAAATTTCTAAAAAAAAAAAAAAAATATTATATATAAATTATAAAAATTATAACCTTAGAAAAACGAACTTAGGAAACCTTTGAAAGAAAAAAATTAATATATTTTCATTCTTTTAAAAGATTTTATTGTTAAGACTAAAAAAAAAAAAAAAATTTAAAGAATTTAAAATTTGAAATTTTTGTATATTAAGCCAAGATAAACTAACTAGAAAACTTTTGATTGAAAAAAAATAATTAAAATATGTTCATTCAATTGTTAAAATTAAAAAAAAAAAATGAAAAAATTGCAATTGAGTATGCAGAATTATTAACCACAGAAAAACAAACTTAGAAAATCTTTGAAAGAAAAAAAAATAATTAAAATTTTTCTTTTGTTTTAAAGAGATTTCATTAAAAAAAATTATAAAAATTTAAAGAATTTAAAATTTGAAATTGTTATGCAGAATTATTAACCTAAGAAAAACTAACTTAGAAAACCTTTGAAAGAAAAAAATTAATTAAAATTTTTTAATTTATTTTAGAGATTTTATTGTTAAAATTTAAAAAAAAAAAAAAGATAAAAATTATACGTTTTTAAAATTTGAAATTGATTATGCAGAATTATTAACCTTAGAAAAACTAACTTAGGAAACCTATGAAAGAAAAAAAATTAATATATTTTCATTCTTTTAAGAGATTTTATTGTTAAAACTAAAAAAAAAATATAAAAATTTAAAGAATTTAAAATTTGAAATTGATTATGCAGAATTATTAGGCCAAGAAAAACTAACTAGAAAACTTTTGAAAGAAAAAATAATTAAAATATGTATAAAATAGTAATTAAAAAAAGAAAAAAAACATATTTTTTCCATTTTTTTTAAAGAGATTTCATTGTTAAAATTTCAAAAAAAAAAAAAAAATAAAAATTATATTATATAAATTATAAAAATTATAACCTTAGAAAAACTAACTTAGGAAACCTTTGAAAGAAAAAAAAAATAAAATATATTTTCATTCTTTTAAGAGATTTTATTGTTAAAACTACAAAAAAATATAAAAATTTAAAGAATTTAAAATTTGAAATTGATTATGCAGAATTATTAAGCCAAGAAAAACTAACTAGAAAACTTTTGAAAGAAAAAATAATTAAAAATTCAATTGTTAAAATTTAAAAAAAAATTGAAAAAATTGCAACTGAGTATGCAGAATTATTAAGCCAAGAAAAACTAACTTAGAAACCATTTGAAAGAAAAAAAATTAATATTTTTTCATTCTTTTAAGAGATTTTATTGTCAAAATTAAAAAAAAAATATAATTTAAAATTGATTATGCAAAATTATTAACCTTAGAAAAACTAACTTAGGAAACCTTTGAAAGAAAAAATATTTATATTTTTCAATTTTTTTTAAAGAGATTTCATTGTTAAAATTTCAAAAAAAATAAAAAAATAAAAATTATAAGTTTTTTAAATTTGAAATTGATTATGCAGAATTATTAACCTTAGAAAAACTAACAAAGAAAAGCTTTCCGAAATAAAATTAATGTACTTTTGACTTAGTTATGAGGTTTTTATGCTTTGATTTTTTGAATAATTGTTCAATATAATTATAGATAAATATCGACCAAAAATGATATTGTAATTTAACCTAATGATATTGTAATTTAAGCTTGTAACGCTTTGAATGAGATAATTCCTAACCTATAATCCATATATATTCTTAATCAGAATCAACAGGGGAATCAATCTAACCATGTTTGAAAGAAAAATAAATTTTAAAAAGTGTTTCCAATTTTTTTAGGGGACAAAATTTTAATTTTAACAAATTTGAAATTGAGTATGCAGAATTATTTACCTATGAAAAAGGAACATAGAAAACCTTTGAAAGAAAAAAAAATAATTAAAATTTGTTCATTCAATTGTTAAAATTTAAAAAAAAATTTTTAAAAATTATATTTTTAAAAATTTGAAATTGAGTATGCAGAATTATTAACCTATGAAAAACGAACTTAGAAAACCTTTGAAAGAAAAAAATTAATTAAAAATTTGAAAGAAAAAAAATTAATTAAAAATTTTAAATTTATTATAGAGATTTCATTATTAAAATTTCAAAACAAAAAGATAAAAATTATACGTTTTTAAAATTTGAAATTGATTATGCAGAATTATTAACCTTAGAAAAACTAACTTAGGAAACCTTTGAAAGAAAAAAAAATAATATATTTTCATTCTTTTAAGAGATTTTATTGTTAAAACTAAAAAAAAAAATATAAAAATTTAAAGAATTTAAAATTTGAAATTGATTATGCAGAATTATTAGGCCAAGAAAAACTAACTAGAAAACTTTTGAAAGAAAAAATAATTAAAATATGTATAAAATATTAATTAAATAAAGAAAAATAACATATTTTTTCAATTTTTTTTAAAGAGATTTCATTGTTCAAATTTAAAAAAAAAAAAAAAATAAAAATTATATTATATAAATTATTAAAATTATAACCTTAGAAAAACGAACTTAGAAAACCTTTTTTTTTTATTGTTAAAACTACAAAAAATATAAAAATTTAAAGATTAAGCCAAGAAAAACTAACTAGAAAACTTTTGAAAGAAAAAATAATTAAAATATTCAATTGTTAAAATTTAAAAAAAAATTGAAATTGAGTATGCAGAATTATTAAGCCAAGAAAAACTAACTTAGAACCCTTTGAAAGAACAAAAATTAATTAAAATTTTTTAATTTATTTTAGAGATTTTATTGTTAAAATTTAAAAAAAAAAAGATAAAAATTATACGTTTTTAAAATTTGAAATTGATTATGCAGAATTATTAACCTTAGAAAAACTAACTTAGGAAACCTATGAAAGAAAAAAAATTAATATATTTTCATTCTTTTAAGAGATTTTATTGTTAAAACTAAAAAAAAAATATAAAAATTTAAAGAATTTAAAATTTGAAATTGATTATGCAGAATTATTAGGCCAAGAAAAACTAACTAGAAAACTTTTGAAAGAAAAAATAATTAAAATATGTATAAAATAGTAATTAAAAAAAGAAAAAAAACATATTTTTTCCATTTTTTTTAAAGAGATTTCATTGTTAAAATTTCAAAAAAAAAAAAAATAAAAATTATATTATATAAATTATAAAAATTATAACCTTAGAAAAACTAACTTAGGAAACCTTTGAAAGAAAAAAAAAATAAAATATATTTTCATTCTTTTAAGAGATTTTATTGTTAAAACCACAAAAAAATATAAAAATTTAAAGAATTTAAAATTTGAAATTGATTATGCAGAATTATTAAGCCAAGAAAAACTAACTAGAAAACTTTTGAAAGAAAAAATAATTAAAAATTCAATTGTTAAAATTTAAAAAAAAATTGAAAAAATTGCAACTGAGTATGCAGAATTATTAAGCCAAGAAAAACTAACTTAGAAACCATTTGAAAGAAAAAAAATTAATATTTTTTCATTCTTTTAAGAGATTTTATTGTCAAAATTAAAAAAAAAATATAATTTAAAATTGATTATGCAAAATTATTAACCTTAGAAAAACTAACTTAGGAAACCTTTGAAAGAAAAAATATTTATATTTTTCAATTTTTTTTAAAGAGATTTCATTGTTAAAATTTCAAAAAAAATAAAAAAATAAAAATTATAAGTTTTTTAAATTTGAAATTGATTATGCAGAATTATTAACCTTAGAAAAACTAACAAAGAAAAGCTTTCCGAAATAAAATTAATGTACTTTTGACTTAGTTATGAGGTTTTTATGCTTTGATTTTTTGAATAATTGTTCAATATAATTATAGATAAATATCGACCAAAAATGATATTGTAATTTAACCTAATGATATTGTAATTTAAGCTTGTAACGCTTTGAATGAGATAATTCCTAACCTATAATCCATATATATTCTTAATCAGAATCAACAGGGGAATCAATCTAACCATGTTTGAAAGAAAAATAAATTTTAAAAAGTGTTTCCAATTTTTTTAGGGGACAAAATTTTAATTTTAACAAATTTGAAATTGAGTATGCAGAATTATTTACCTATGAAAAAGGAACATAGAAAACCTTTGAAAGAAAAAAAAATAATTAAAATTTGTTCATTCAATTGTTAAAATTTAAAAAAAAATTTTTAAAAATTATATTTTTAAAAATTTGAAATTGAGTATGCAGAATTATTAACCTATGAAAAACGAACTTAGAAAACCTTTGAAAGAAAAAAATTAATTAAAAATTTGAAAGAAAAAAAATTAATTAAAAATTTTAAATTTATTATAGAGATTTCATTATTAAAATTTCAAAACAAAAAGATAAAAATTATACGTTTTTAAAATTTGAAATTGATTATGCAGAATTATTAACCTTAGAAAAACTAACTTAGGAAACCTTTGAAAGAAAAAAAAATAATATATTTTCATTCTTTTAAGAGATTTTATTGTTAAAACTAAAAAAAAAAATATAAAAATTTAAAGAATTTAAAATTTGAAATTGATTATGCAGAATTATTAGGCCAAGAAAAACTAACTAGAAAACTTTTGAAAGAAAAAATAATTAAAATATGTATAAAATATTAATTAAATAAAGAAAAATAACATATTTTTTCAATTTTTTTTAAAGAGATTTCATTGTTCAAATTTAAAAAAAAAAAAAAAATAAAAATTATATTATATAAATTATTAAAATTATAACCTTAGAAAAACGAACTTAGAAAACCTTTTTTTTTTATTGTTAAAACTACAAAAAATATAAAAATTTAAAGATTAAGCCAAGAAAAACTAACTAGAAAACTTTTGAAAGAAAAAATAATTAAAATATTCAATTGTTAAAATTTAAAAAAAAATTGAAATTGAGTATGCAGAATTATTAAGCCAAGAAAAACTAACTTAGAACCCTTTGAAAGAACAAAAATTAATATTTTTTCATTCTTTTAAGAGATTTTATTGTTAAAATAAAAAAAAATTATAATAATTTAAAATTGATTATGCAGAAATAATAACCTAAGAAAAACTAACTCGAAAACTTTTGAAAGAAAAAATTATTAAAATTTGTTCATTCAATTGTTAAAATTAAAAATAAATGAAATTTTTAAAAAATTTGAAATTTAGTATGCAGAATTATTAACCTTACAAAAACAAACTTAGAAACCTTTGAAAGAAAAGAAAATTTTTTTTCCATTTTTTTTTAAAGAGATTTCAGTGTTAAAATTTCTAAAAAAAAAAAATATTATATATAAATTATAAAATTTATAACCTTAGAAAAACTAACTTAGGAAACCTTTGAAAGAAAAAAAATTAATATATTTTCATTCTTTTAAAAGATTTTATTGTTAAGACTAAAAAAAAAAAAAAATTGCAGAATTTAAAATTTGAAATTGATTATGCAGAAATATTAAGCCAAGATAAACTAACTAGAAAACTTTTTAAAGAAAAAATAATTAAAATATGTTCATTCAATTGTTAAAATTAAAAAAAAAAATTGAAAAAATTGCAATTGAGTATGCAGAATTATTAACCAAAGAAAAACAAACTTAGAAAACCTTTGAACGAAAAAAAAATAATTAAAATTTTTTCTTTTTTTTTTAAGAGATTTCATTAAAAAAAATTATAAAAATTTAAAGAATTTAAAATTTGAAATTGTTATGCAGAATTATTAATCTAAGAAAAACGAACTTAGAAAACCTTTGAAAGAAAAAAATTAATTAAAATTTTTTAATTTAGTTTAGAGATTTTATTGTTAAAATTTAAAAAAAAAAAGATAAAAATTATACGTTTTTAAAATTTGAAATTGATTATGCAGAATTATTAACCTTAGAAAAACTAACTTAGGAAACCTTTGAAAGAAAAAAAATTAATATATTTTCATTCTTTTAAGAGATTTTATTGTTAAAACTAAAAAAAAAAATATAAAAATTTAAAGAATTTAAAATTTGAAATTGATTATGCACAATTATTAGGCCAAGAAAAACTAACTAGAAAACTTTTGAAAGAAAAAATAATTAAAATATGTATAAAATATTAATTAAAAAAAGAAAAAAAAACATATTTTTTCCATTTTTTTTAAAGAGATTTCATTGTTAAAATTTCAAAAAAAAAAAAATAAATAAAAATTATATTATATAAATTATAAAAATTATAACCTTAGAAAAACTAACTTAGGAAACCTTTGAAAGAAAAAAAAAATATATATATTTTCATTCTTTTAAGAGATTTTATTGTTAAAACTACAAAAAAATATAAAAATTTAAAGAATTTAAAATTTGAAATTGATTATGCAGAATTATTAAGCCAAGAAAAACTAACTAGAAAACTTTTGAAAGAAAAAATAATTAAAATATTCAATTGTTAACATTTAAAAAAAAATTGAAAAAATTGCAATTGAGTATGCAGAATTATTAAGCCAAGAAAAACTAACTTAGAAACCCTTTGAAAGAAAAAAAATTAATATTTTTTCATTCTTTTAAGAGATTTTATTGTTAAAATTAAAAAAAAATTATAATAATTTAAAATTGATTATGCAGAATTAATAACTTATGAAAAACTATCTCGAAAACTCTTGAAAGAAAAAATTATTAAAATTTGTTCATTCAATTGTTAAAATTAAAAAAAAAAATGAAATTTTTAAAAAATTTGAAATTTAGTATGCAGAATTATTAACCTTACAAAAACAAACTTAGGAAACCTTTGAAAGAAAAAAAAAATATTTTTTCCATTTTTTTTAAAGAGATTTCATTGTTAACATTTCTAAAAAAAAAAAAAAAATTAATATATATAAATTATAAAAATTATAACCTTAGAAAAACGAGCTTAGGAAACCTTTGAAAGAAAAAAAATTAATATATTTTCATTCTTTTAAGAGATTTTATTGTTAAAACTAAAAAAAAAAAATATATAAATTTAAAGAATTTAAAATTTGAAATTGATTATGCAGAATTATTAAGCCAAAAAAAACTAACTAGAAAACTTTTGAAAGAAAAAATAATTAAAATATGTTCATTCAATTGTTAAAATTTAAAAAAAAATTTTAAAAAATGCAATTGAGTATGCAGAATTATTAACCAAAGAAAAACAAACTTAGAAAACCTTTGAAAGAAAAAAAAATTAATATTTTTCAATTTTTTTTAAAGAGATTTCATTGTTAAAATTTCAAAAAAAAAAATAAAAAATAAAAATTATAAGTTTTTAAAATTTGAAATTGATTATGGAGAATTATTAACCTTAGAAAAACTAACTTAGAAAACTTTTAAAAGAAAAAAATAATAACAATTTTTTCATTCAATTGTTAAAATTAAATAAGAAATTGAAAAAATTTAAATTAAAAAAAATTTGAAATTGAGTATGCAGAATTATTAACCTAAGAAAAACTAACTTGGACAACCTTTGAAAGAAAAAAAATTAATTAAAAATTTGAATGAAAAAAAATTAATTAAAAATTTTCAATTTATTTAAAAAAAGATACAAATTATAAGTTTTTAAAATTTGAAATTGATTATGCAGAATTATTAACCTAAGAAAAACGAACTTAGAAAACCCTTGAAAGAAAAAAAAATAATTAAAATTTGTTTAATTTATTTTTTACAGATTTCATTGTTAAAATTAAAAAAAAAAAAAAAAAAAATTATAAAAATTTAAAGGTTTTCAAATTTGAAATTAATTATGCAGAATTATTAACCTTAGAAAAACTAACATAGAAGAGCTTTCCGTATTAAAATTAAGGTACTTTTGACTTAGTTATGAGGTTTTTATGCTTTGATTTTTTGAACAACTGTTCAATATAATTATAGATAAAAATCGACCAAGAATGATATTGTAATTTAACCTAATGAGATTGTAATTTAAGCTTGTAACGCTCTGAATGAGATAATTCCTAACATATGATCCATATATATTCTTAATCAGAATCAACAGGGGAATCAATCTAACCATGTTTGAAAGAAAAATAAATTTAAAAAAAATTTCCAATTTTTTTAGGGGATTACAAAAAAGTTGACAAAATTTTAATTTTAACAAATTCGAAATTGAGTATGCAGAATTATGAACCAAAGAAAAACGAACTTGGACAACCTTTGAAAGAAAAAAAATTAATTAAAAATTTGAAAGAAAAAACATGAACTAAAAATTTTTAATTTATTATAGAGATTTCATTGTTAAAATTTCAAAAAAAAAAAAAAAAAAAAACAAATGATAAAAATTTAAAGGTTTTCAAATTTGAAATTGATTATGCAGAATTATTAACCTTAGAAAAACTAACTAAGGAAACCTTTGAAAGAAAAAAAATTAATATATTTTCATTCTTTTAACAGATTTTATTAAAATTAAAAAAAAATATATAAAAATTTAAAGAATTTAAAATTTGAAATTGATTATGCAGAATTATTAACCTAAGAAAAACGAACTTAGTAAAACCTTGAAAAAAAAATAATTAAAATTTTTTCAATTTATTTTTTACAGATTTTATTGTTAAAATTTCAAAAAAATACAAATAAAAAAAATGATACAAATTTAAAGGTTTTCAAATTTGAAATTGATTATGCAGAAATTTTAACCTTAGAAAAACTGACTTATGAAACCTTTGAAAAAAAAAATTAATATTTTTTCATTCTTTTAAGAGATTTTATTGTTAAGATTAAAAAAAAATTATAAAAATTTAAAGAATTTAAAATTTGAAATTGATTATGCAGAATTAATAACCAAAGAAAAACTAACTCAAAAACTTTTGAAAGAAAAAATTATTAAAATTTGTTTATTCAATTGTTAAAATTAAAAAAAAAATTGAAAAAAATGAAATTTTTAAAAATTTGAAATTGAGTATGCAGAATTATTAACCTTAGAAAAACTAACTTATGAAACCTTTGAAAGAAAAAAAATTAATATTTTTCAATTTTTTTTAAAGAGATTTCATTGTTAAAATTAAAAAAAAAAAAATTAATAAAAATTATAAGTTTTATAAATTTGAAATTGATTATGCAGAATTATTAACCTTAGAAAAACTAACATAGAAAAGCTTTCCGAAATAAAATTAATGTACTTTTGACTTAGTTATGAGATTTTATGCTTTGATTTTTTGAACAATTGTTTAATATAATTATAGATAAAAATCGACCAAAAATGATATTGTAATTTAACCTAATGATATTGTAATTTAAGCTTGTAACGCTGTGAATGAGATAATTCCTAACCTACAATCCATATATATTCTTAATCAGAATCAACAGGGGAATCAATCTAACCATGTTTGAAAAAAAAATACATTTTAAAAAATGTTTCCAATTTTTTTTAGGGGATTACAAAAAATTAGACAAAATTTTAATTTTAACAAATTTGAAATTGATTATGGAGAATTATTAACCTTAGAAAAACTAACTTAGAAAAATTTTGAAAGAAAAAATAATAACAATTTTTTCATTCAATTGTTAAAATTAAATAAGAAATTGAAAAAATTTAAATTAAAAAAAATTGAAATTGAGTATGCAGAATTATTAACCTAAGAAAATCTAATTTGGACAACCTTTGAAAGAAAAAAATTAATTAAAAATTTGAATGAAAAAAAATTAATTAAAAATTTTCAATTTATTTAAAAAAAGATAAAAATTATAAGTTTTAAAATTTGAAATTTATTATGCAGAATTATTAACCTAAGAAAAACGAACTTAGAAAACCCTTGAAAGAAAAAAAAATAATTAAAATTTGCTTAATTTATTTTTTACAGATTTCATTGTTAAAATTTAAAAAAAAAAAAAAAAATGATGAAAATTTAAAGGGTTTCAAATTTGAAATTAATTATGCAGAATTATTAACCTTAGAAAAACTAACATAGAAAAGCTTTCCGTATTAAAATTCATGTACTTTTGACTTAGTTATGAGATTTTTATGCTTTGATTTTTTGAACAACTGTTCAATATAATTATAGATAAAAATCGACCAAGAATGATATTGTAATTTAACCTAATGATATTGTAATTTAAGCTTGTAACGCTGTGAATGAGACAATTCATACCCTATAATCCATATATAAATTCTTAGTCAGAATCAACAGGAGAATCAATCTAACCATGTTTGAAAGAAAAATAAATTTAAAAAAAATTTTCCAATTTTTTTAGGGGATTACAAAAAAGTTGACAAAATTTTAATTTTAACAAATTCGAAATTGAGTATGCAGAATTATGAACCAAAGAAAAACGAACTTGGACAACCTTTGAAAGAAAAAAAATTAATTAAAAAATTTGAAAAAAAAAAAAAATTATAATTTTTTCAATTTATTTTTTAGAGATTTCATTGTTAAAATTTCAAAAAAAAAAAAATAAAATAATAAAAATGATACAAATTTAAAGGTTTTCAAATTTGAAATTGATTATGCAGAATTATTAACCTTAGAAAAACTGACTTAGGAAACCTTTGAAAGAAAAAAATTAATATTTTTTCATTCTTTTAAGAGATTTTATTGTTAAGATTAAAAAAAATTATAAAAATTTAAAGAATTTAAAATTTGAAATTGATTATGCAGAATTAATAACCAAAGAAAAACTAACTCAAAAACTTTTGAAAGAAAAAATTATTAAAATTTGTTTATTCAATTGTTAAAATTAAAAAAAAAATTGAAAAAAATGAAATTTTTAAAATTTGAAATTGAGTATGCAGAATTATTAACCCTAGAAAAACTAACTTAGAAAACCTTTGAAAGAAATAAAATTAATATTTTTCAATATTTTTTAAAGAGATTTCATTGTTAAAATTAAAAAAAAAAAAAATTAATAAAAATTATAAGTTTTATAAATTTGAAATTGATTATGCAGAATTATTAACCTTAGAAAAACTAACATAGAAAAGCTTTCCGTATTAAAATTAATGTACTTTTGACTTAGTTGTGAGATTTTTATTCTTTGATTTTTTGAACAATTGTTCAATATAATTATAGATAAATATCGACCAAAAATGATATTGTAATTTAACCTAATGATATTGTAATTTAAGCTTGTAACGCTGTGAATGAGACAATTCATACCCTATAATCCATATATAAATTCTTAATCAGAATGAACAGGAGACTCAATTTAACCATGTTTGAAAAAAAAATAAATTTAAAAAAAATTTTCCAATTTTTTAGGGGATTGTTAATATTAAAAAAAAGTTGAAAAAAAATTGAATTTAAAAAAAAAATTGAAATTGACTATGCAGAATTAGTAACCTTAGAAAAACTAACTTCGGAAACCTTTGAAAGAAAAAAAATTTATATTTTTCAATTTTTTTTTAAAGAGATTTCATTGTTAAAATTTCAAAAAAAAAAAAATAAATAAAAATTGTAAGTTTTATAAATTTGAAATTGATTATGCAGAATTATTAACCAAACATAGAAAAGCTTTCCGAAATAAAATTAATGTACTTTTGACTTAGTTATGAGGTTTTATGCTTTGATTTTTTGAACAATTGTTTAATATAATTATAGATAAATATCGACCAAGAATGATATTGTAATTTAACCTAATGATATTGTAATTTAAGCTTGTAACGCTGTGAATGAGACAATTCATACCCTATAATCCATATATAAATTCTTAATCAGAATCAACAGGAGAATCAATCTAATGATGTTTGAAAGAAAAATAAATTAAAAAAATTTCCAATTTTTTAGGGGATTGTTAAAATTAAAAAAAGTTGAAAAAAATTTGAATTTAAAAAAAAATGAAATTGAGTATGCAGAATTATGAACCAAAGAAAAACTAACTTAGAAAACTTTTGAAAGAAAAAAATAATAACAATTTTTTCATTCAATTGTTAAAATTTAATAAAAAAATTGAAAAAATTTAAATTAAAAAAAATTTGAAATTGAGTATGCAGAATTATTAACCTTAAAAAATCTGACTTAGGAAACCTTTGAAAGAAAAAAATTAATATTTTTTCATTCTTTTAAGAGATTTTATTGTTAAGATTAAAAAAAAATTATAAAAATTTAAAGAATTTAAAATTTGAAATTGATTATGCAGAATTAATAACCTAAGAAAAACTAACTCAAAAACTTTTGAAAGAAAAAATTATTAAAATTTGTTTATTCAATTGTTAAAATTAAAAAAAAAAATGAAAACAATGAAATTTTTAAAAATTTGA
The DNA here is from genome assembly GCA_035046265.1 of Drosophila bunnanda. NCBI lineage: Eukaryota > Metazoa > Arthropoda > Insecta > Diptera > Drosophilidae > Drosophila > Drosophila bunnanda. The sequence continues at coordinate 50,640 of JAWNOB010000041.1, read as the reverse complement.
AATTGAGTATGCAGAATTATTAACCTTAGAAAAACTAACTTAGGAAACCTTTGAAAGAAAAAAAATTAATATTTTTCAATTTTTTTTAAAGAGATTTCATTGTTAAAATTTCAAAAAAAAAATTAATAAAAATTATAAGTTGAAATTGATTATGCAGAATTATTAACCGTAGAAAAACTAACATAGAAAAGCTTTCCGTATTAAAATTAATGTACTTTCGACTTAGTTATAAGATTTTTATGCTTTGATTTTTTGAACAATTGTTTAATATAATTATAGATAAAAATCGACCAAGAATGATATTGTAATTTAACCTAATGATATTGTAATTTAAGCTTGTAACGCTGTGAATGAGACAATTCATACCCTATAATCCATTTATAAATTCTTAGTCAGAATCAACAGGAGAATCAATCTAACCATGTTTGAAAGAAAAATAAATTTAAAAAAAATTTCCCAATTTTTTTAGGGGATTGTTAAAATTAAAAAAAAGTTGAAAAAAAATTGAATTTAAAAAAAAATTAAAATTAGTGTACTTTTAACTTAGTTATGAGATTTTTATGCTTTGATTTTTTTAACAATTGTTCAATATAATTATAGATAAATATCGACCAAGAATGATATTGTAATTTAACCTAATGATATTGTAATTTAAGCTTGTAACGCTGTGAATGAGACAATTCATACCCTATAATCCATTTATAAATTCTTAGTCAGAATCAACAGGAGAATCAATCTAACCATGTTTGAAAGAAAAATAAATTTTAAAAAAATTTTCCAATTTTTTTTAGGGGATTGTTAAAATTAAAAAAAAGTTGAAAAAAATTTGAATTAAAAAAAAAAATTGAAATTGATTATGCAGAATTAATAACCTAAGAAAAACTAACTCGAAAACTTTTGAAAGAAAAAATAATTAAAATTTGTTCATTCAATTGTTAAAATTAACAAAAAATTATAAAAAATGATATATTTAAAAATATTAAATTGAGTATGCAGAATTATTTACCTTAGAAAAACTAACATAGAAAAGCTTTCGGAAATAAAATTAATGTACTTTTGACTTAGTTATGAGGTTTTATGCTATGATTTTTTGAACAATTGTTTAATATAATTATAGATAAAAATCGACCAAGAATGATATTGTAATTTAACCTAATGATATTGTAATTTAAGCTTGTAACGCTGTGAATGAGATAATTCCTAACCTATAATCCATATATAAATTCTTAGTCAGAATCAACAGGAGAATCAATCTAACCATGTTTGAAAGAAAAATAAATTTAAAAAAAATTTTCCAATTTTTTTAGGGGATTGTTAAAATTAAAAAAAAGTTGAAAAAAATTTGAATTTAAAAAAAAATTAAAATTAGTGTACTTTTAACTTAGTTATGAGATTTTTATGCTTTGATTTTTTTAACAATTGTTCAAAATAATTACAGATAAATATCGACCAAGAATGATATTGTAATTTAACCTAATGATATTGTAATTTAAGCTTGTAACGCTGTGAATGAGACAATTCATACCCTATAATCCATTTATAAATTCTTAGTCAGAATCAACAGGAGAATCAATCTAACCATGTTTGAAAGAAAAATAAATTTTAAAAAAATTTTCCAATTTTTTTTAGGGGATTATTAAAATTAAAAAAAAGTTGAAAAAAATTTGAATTTAAAAAAAAATTGAAATTGATTATGCAGAATTAATAACCTATGAAAAACTAACTTAGAAAACTTTTGAAAGAAAAAATAATTAAAATTTGTTCATTCAATTGTTAAAATTAACAAAAAATTATAAAAAATTGAAATTTTTAAAAATTTGTAATTGAGTATGCAGAATTATTAACCTTAGAAAAACTAACATAGAAAAGCTTTCGGAAATAAAATTAATGTACTTTTGACTTAGTTATGAGGTTTTTATGCTTTGATTTTTTGAACAATTGTTCAATAAAATTATAGATAAATATCGACCAAGAATGATATTGTAATTTAACCTAATGATATTGTAATTTAAGCTTGTAACGCTGTGAATGAGATAATTCCTAACCTATAATCCATATATATTCTTAATCAGAATCAACAGGGGAATCAATCTAACCATGTTTGAAAAAAAAAATACATTTTAAAAAATGTTTCCAATTTTTTTTAGGGGATTACAAAAAATTTGACAAAATTTTAATTTTAACAAATTTGAAATTGAGTATGCAGAATTATGAACCAAAGAAAAACTAACTTAGAAAACCTTTGAAAGAAAAAATAATTAAAATTATTTTATTTTTTTAAGAGATTTCATTGTTAAAATTTCAAAAAAAAAATAATAAATTATAAGTTTTTAAAATTTGAAATTGATTATCCTGAATTATTAATCTAAGAAAAACGAACTTAGAAAACCTTTGAAAGAAAAAAATTAATTAAAAATTTGAAAGACAAAATATTAATTAAAAATTTTAAATTTATTATAGAGATTTCATTGTTAAAATTTCAAAAAAAAAAAAGATAAAAATTATACGTTTTTAAAATTTGAAATTGATTATGCAGAATTATTAACCTTAAAAAAACTAACATAGAAAAGCTTTCCGTATTAAAATTTATGTACTTTTGACTTAGTTATGAGATTTTTATGCTTTGATTTTTTGAACAATTGTTCAATATAATTATAGATAAATATCGACCAAGAATGATATTGTAATTTAACCTAATGATATTGTAATTTAAGCTTGTAACGCTGTGAATGAGACAATTCATACCCTATAATCCATATATAAATTCTTAGTCAGAATCAACAGGAGAATCAATCTAACCATGTTTGAAAGAAAAATAAATTTAAAAAAAATTTTCCAATTTTTGTAGGGGATTCTTAAAATTAAAAAAGAGTTGAAAAAAATTTGAATTTAAAAAAATTGAAATTGAGTATGCAGAATTATGAACCAAAGAAAAACTAACTTAGAAAACTTTTGAAAGAAAAAAATAATAACAATTTTTTCATTCAATTGTTAAGATTGTTTTTAAGAGATTTCATTGTTAAAATTTTAAATAAAAAAAGATAAAAATTATAAGTTTTTAAAATTTGATATTGATTATGCAGAATTATAAACCTTAGAAAAACTAACATAGAAAAGCTTTCCGTATTAAAATTAATGTACTTTTGACTTAGTTATGAGATTTTTATGCTTTGATTTTTTGAACAATTGTTCAATAATATAATTATAGATAAATATCGACCATTAAAAAATTAATTAAAAATTTGAAAGAAAAAAAATTAATTAAAAATTTTCAATTTATTTAAAAATAGATACAAATTATAAGTTTTTAAAAATTGAAATTGATTATGCAGAATTATTAACCTTAAAGAAACTGACTTAGGAAACCTTTGAAAGAAAAAAATTAATATTTTTTCATTCTTTTAAGAGATTTTATTGTTAAAATTAAAAAAAAATTATAAAAATTTAAAGAATTTAAAATTTGAAATTGATTATGCAGAATTAATAACCTAAGAAAAACTAACTCGAAAACTTTTGAAAGAAAAAATAATTAAAATTTGTTCATTCAAATTAACAAAAAATGATAAGAATTGAAATTTTTAAAAATTTGTAATTGAGTATGCAGAATTATTAACCTTAGAAAAACTAACTTAGGAAACCTTTGAAAGAAAAAGATTAATATTTTTCAATTTTTTTTAAAAGAGATTTCATTGTTAAAATTTCAAAAAAAAAAAATTAATAAAAATTATAAGTTTTATAAATTTGAAATTGATTATGCAGAATTATTAACCTTAGAAAAACTAACATAGAAAAGCTTTCGAAAATAAAATTAATGTACTTTTGACTTAGTTATGAGGTTTTATGCTTTGATTTTTTGAACAATTGTTTAATATAATTATAGATAAAAATCGACCAAGAATGATATTGTAATTTAACCTAATGATATTGTAATTTAAGCATGTAACGCTGTGAATGAGATAATTCCTAACCTATAATCCATATATATTCTTAATCAGAATCAACAGGGGAATCAATCTAACCATGTTTGAACAAAAAATACATTTAAAAAGATGTTTCCAATTTTTTTTAGGGGATTGCAAAAAATTTGACAAATTTTTAATTTTAAAAAATTTGAAATTGAGTATGCAGAATTATGAACCAAAGAAAAACTAACTTAGAAAACTTTTGAAAGAAAAAATAATTAAAATTTTTTCATTTTTTTAAGAGATTTCATTGTTAAAATTTCAAAAAAAAAAATAATAAATTATAAGTTTTTAAAATTTGAAATTGATTATGCTGAATTATTAATCTAAGAAAAACGAACTTAGAAAACCTTTGAAAGAAAAAAATTAAGTAAAAATTTGAAAGAAAAAAAATTAATTAAAAATTTTAAATTTATTATAGAGATTTCATTGTTAAAATTTCAAAAACAAAAAAAAAAAAAAAAAAAAAGATAAAAATTATACGTTTTTAAAATTTGAAATTGATTATGCAGAATTATAAACCTTAGAAAAACTAACATAGAAAAGCTTTCCGTATTAAAATTAATGTACTTTTGACTTAGTTATGAGATTTTTATGCTTTGATTTTTTGAACAATTGTTCAATAAAATTATAGATAAATATCGACCAAGAATGATATTGTAATTTAACCTAATGATATTGTAATTTAAGCTTGTAACGCTGTGAATGAGACAATTCATACCCTATAATCCATATATAAATTCTTAATCAGAATCAACAGGAGAATCAATCTAACCATGTTTGAAAGAAAAATAAATTTAAAAAAATATGTCCAATTTTTTTTGGGGATTGTTAACATTAAAAAAAAGTTGAAAAAAATTTGAATTTTAAAAAAATTGAAATTGAGTATGCAGAATTATGAACCAAAGAAAAACTAACTTAGAAAACTTTTGAAAGAAAAAAATAATAAATTTTTTCATTCTTTTAAGAGATTTTATTGTTAAGATTAAAATAAAATTATACAAATTTAAAGAATTAAAAATTTGAAATTGATTATGCAGAATTAATAACCAAAGAAAAACTAACTCGAAAACTTTTGAAAGAAAAAATTATTAAAATTTGTTCATTCAATTCAATGATATTTTTAAAAATTTGAAATTGAGTATGCAGAATTATTAACCTATGAAAAACTAACTTAGAAAACCTTTAAAAGAAAACAAAATAATTAAAATTATTTCATTTTTTTTAGAGATTTCATTGTTAAAATTTCAAAAAAAAAAATAATAAATTATAAGTTTTTAAAATTTGAAATTGATTATGCAGAATTATTAATCTAAGAAAAACGAACTTAGAAAACCTTTGAAAGAAAAAAATTAATTAAAAATTTGAAAGAAAAAAATTAATTAAAAATTTTTAATTTATTATAGAGATTTCATTGTTAAAATTAAAAAAAAAAAACATAAAAATTATACGTTTTTAAAATTTGAAATTGATTATGCAGAATTATAAACCTTAGAAAAACTAACATAGAAAAGCTTTCGAAAATAAAATTAATGTACTTTTGACTTAGTTATGAGGTTTTATGCTTTGATTTTTTGAACAATTGTTCAATATAATTATAGATAAATATCGACCAAGAATGATATTGTAATTTAACCTAATGATATTGTAATTTAAGCTTGTAACGCTGTGAATGAGACAATTCATACCCTATAATCCATATATAAATTCTTAATCAGAATCAACAGGAGAATCAATCTAACCATGTTTGAAAGAAAAATAAATTTAAAAAAATATGTCCAATTTTTTTTGGGGATTGTTAACATTAAAAAAAAGTTGAAAAAAATTTGAATTTTAAAAAAATTGAAATTGAGTATGCAGAATTATGAACCAAAGAAAAACTAACTTAGAAAACTTTTGAAAGAAAAAAATAATAAATTTTTTCATTCTTTTAAGAGATTTTATTGTTAAGATTAAAATAAAATTATACAAATTTAAAGAATTAAAAATTTGAAATTGATTATGCAGAATTAATAACCAAAGAAAAACTAACTCGAAAACTTTTGAAAGAAAAAATTATTAAAATTTGTTCATTCAATTCAATGATATTTTTAAAAATTTGAAATTGAGTATGCAGAATTATTAACCTATGAAAAACTAACTTAGAAAACCTTTAAAAGAAAACAAAATAATTAAAATTATTTCATTTTTTTAGAGATTTCATTGTTAAAATTTCAAAAAAAAAATAATAAATTATAAGTTTTTAAAATTTGAAATTGATTATGCAGAATTATTAATCTAAGAAAAACGAACTTAGAAAACCTTTGAAAGAAAAAAATTAATTAAAAATTTGAAAGAAAAAAATTAATTAAAAATTTTTAATTTATTATAGAGATTTCATTGTTGAAATTAAAAAAAAAAAAACATAAAAATTATACGTTTTTAAAATTTGAAATTGATTATGCAGAATTATAAACCTTAGAAAAACTAACATAGAAAAGCTTTCGAAAATAAAATTAATGTACTTTTGACTTAGTTATGAGGTTTTATGCTTTGATTTTTTGAACAATTGTTCAATATAATTATAGATAAATATCGACCAAGAATGATATTGTAATTTAACCTAATGATATTGTAATTTAAGCTTGTAACGCTGTGAATGAGACAATTCATACCCTATAATCCATATATAAATTCTTAGTCAGAATCAACAGGAGAATCAATCTAACCATGTTTGAAAGAAAAATAAATTTAAAAAAAATTTTCCAATTTTTTTAGGGGATTCTTAAAATTAAAAAAAAATTTAAAAAAAATTGAATTAAAAAAAAATTTTGAAATTGAGTATGCAGAATTATGAACCAAAGAAAAACTAACTTAGAAAACTTTTGAAAGAAAAAAATAATAACAATTTTTTCATTCAATTGTTAAAATTAAATAAAAAATTGAAAAAATTTAAATTAAAAAAAATTTTGAAATTGAGTATGCAGAATTATTAATCTAAGAAAAACTAACTTGGACAACCTTTGAAAGAAAAAAAAGTAATTAAAAATTTGAAAGAAAAAAAATTAATTATAAATTTTCAATTTATTTTTGAGATAAAAAGATAAAAAGATAAAAATTATAATTTCTTAAAATTTGAAATTGATTGTGCAGAATTATTAACCTTAGAAAAACTGACTTAGGAAACCGTTGAAAGAAAAAAAATTAATATTTTTTCATTCCTTTAAGAGATTTTATTGTTAAGATTAAAAAAAAATTATACAAATTTAAAGAATTTAAAATTTGAAATTGATTATGCAGAATAAGTAACCTAAGAAAAACTAACTCGAAAACTTTTGAAAGAAAAAAAATTAATGTTTTTCAATTTTTTTAAAGAGATTTCATTGTTAAAATTACAAAAAAAATAAAAATGATAAGTTTTTTAAATTTGAAATTGATTATGCAGAATTATTAACTTTAGAAAAACTAACTTTGAAAATTTTTGAAAGAAAAAATAATTTAAATTTGTTCATTCAATTGTTAAAATTAAAAAAACAAAATTGAAAAAAAATGATATTTTTAAATATTTGAAATTGAGTATGCAGAATTATTAACCTATGAAAAACTAACTTAGAAAACCTTTGAAAGAAAAAAAATTAATTAAAAATTTGAAAGAAAAAAAATTAATTAAAAATTTTCAATTTATTTTTGAGATTTCATTGTTAAAATTTCAAAAAATATTTGTTCATTCTTTTAAGAGATTTTATTGTTAAGATTAAAATAAAATTATACAAAAATACAAAAATTTGAATTTGATTATGCAGAATTAATAACCTAACTCGAAAACTTTTGAAAGAAAAAAATTAATGTTTTTCAATTTTTTTAAAGAGATTTCATTGTTAAAATTTCAAAAAAAAAATAAATTATATGTTTTTAAAATTTGAAATTGATTATTCAGAATTATTAATCTAAGAAAAACGAACTTAGAAAACCTTTGAAAGAAAAAAATTAATTAAAAATTTTAAAGAAAAAAATTTATTAAAAATTTTTAATTTATTATAGAGATTTCATTGTTCATAAACCTTAGAAAAACTAACATAGAAAAGCTTTCCGAAATAAAATTAATGTACTTTTGACTTAGTTATGAGATTTTTATGCTTTGATTTTTTGAACAATTGTTCAATAAAATTATAGATAAATATCGACCAAGAATGATATTATAATTTATCCTAATGATATTGTAATTTAAGCTTGTAACGCTGTGAATGAGACAATTCATACCCTATAATCCATATATAAATTCTTAATCAGAATCAACAGGAGAATCAATCTAACCATGTTTGAAAGAAAAATAAATTTAAAAAAAAATGTCCAATTTTTTTAGGGGATTTTTAACATTAAAAAAAAGTTGAAAAAAATTTGAATTTAAAAAAAAATTGAAATTGAGTATGCAGAATTATGAACCAAAGAAAAACTAACTTAGAAAACTTTTGAAAGAAAAAAATAATAAAATTTTTTTCATTCAATTAAAATTAAATAAAAAAATTTGAAAAAATTTAAATTAAAAAAAATTGAAATTGAGTATGCAGAAATATTAACCTAAGAAAAACTAACGTGGAAAACTTTTGAAAGAAAAAAAATTAATTAAAAATTTGAAAGAAAAAAAATTAATTAAAAATTTTCAATTTATTTTTGAGATTTCATTGTTAAAATTTCAAAAAACAAATAGATAAAAATTATAAGTTTTTAAAATTTGAAATTGATTATGCAGAATTATTAACCTTAGAAAAACGGACTTAGGAAACCTTTGAAAGAAAAAAATAATATTTTTTCATTCTTTTAAGAGATTTTATTGTTAAGATTAAAATAAAATTATACAAATTTAAAGAATTAAAAATTTGAAATTGATTATGCAGAATTAATAACCAAAGAAAAACTAACTTGAAAACTTTTGAAAGAAAAAATTATTCAAATTTGTTCATTCAATTCAATGATATTTTTAAAAATTTAAATTGAGTATGCAGAATTATTAACCTATGAAAAACTAACTTAGAAAACCTTTAAAAGAAAACAAAATAATTAAAATTTTTTCATTTTTTAAAGAGATTTCATTGTTAAAATTAAAAAAAAAAAATAAATTATAAGTTTTTAAAATTTGAAATTGATTATGCAGAATTATTAATCTAAGAAAAACAACTTAGAAAACCTTTGAAAGAAATAAATTAATTAAAATTTAAAGAAAAAAATTTATTAAAAATTTTTAATTTATTATAGAGATTTCATTGTTAAAATTAAAAAAAAAAGGATAAAAATTATACGTTTTAAAAATTTGAAATTGATTATGCAGAATTATAAACCTTAGAAAAACTAACATAGAAAAGCTTTCCGTATTAAAATTAATGTACTTTTGACTTAGTTATGAATTTTTATGCTTTAATTTTTTGAACAATTGTTCAATAAAATTATAGATAAATATTGACCAAGAATGATATTATAATTTATCCTAATGATATTGTAATTTAAGCTTGTAACGCTGTGAATGAGACAATTCATACCCTATAATCCATATATAAATTTTAATCAGAATCAACAGGAGAATCAATCTAACCATGTTTGAAAGAAAAATAAATTAAAAAAAAATGTCCAATTTTTTTAGGGGATTGTTAACATTAAAAAAAAGTTGAAAAAAATTTGAATTTTAAAAAAAATTAAATTGATATGCAGAATTATGAACCAAAGAAAAACTAACTTAGAAAACTTTTGAAAGAAAAAAATAATAAAATTTTTTTCATTCAATTAAAATTAAATAAAAAAATTTGAAAAAATTTAAATTAAAAAAAAATTTAAATTGATATGCAGAAATATTAACCTAAGAAAAACTAACTTGGAAAACTTTTGAAAGAAAAAAAATTAATTAAAAATTTGAAAGAAAAAAAATTAATTAAAAATTTTAATTTATTTTTGAGATTTCATTGTTAAAATTTCAAAAAACAAAAAGATAAAAATTATAAGTTTTTAAAATTGGAAATTGATTATGCAAAATTATTAACCTTAGAAAAACGACTTAGAAACCTTTGAAAGAAAAAAATAATATTTTTTCATTCTTTTAAGAGATTTTATTTTAAGATTAAAATAAAATTATACAAATTTAAAGAATTAAAAATTTGAAATTGATTATGCAGAATTAATAACCAAAAAAAACTAACTCGAAAACTTTTGAAAGAAAAAATTATTAAAATTTGTTCATTCAATTCAATGATATTTTTAAAAATTTGAAATTGAGTATGCAAAATTATTAACCTATGAAAAACTAACTTAGAAAACCTTTAAAAGAAAACAAAATAATTAAAATTTTTTCATTTTTTTAAGAGATTTCATTGTTAAAATTAAAAAAAAAAAAATAAATTATAAGTTTTTAAAATTTGAAATTGATTATGCAGAATTATTAATCTAAGAAAAACGAACTTAGAAAACTTTTGAAAGAAAAAAATAATAAAATTTTTTTCATTCAATTAAAATTAAATAAAAAAATTTGAAAAAATTTAAATTAAAAAAAAATTGAAATTGAGTATGCAGAAATATTAACTTAAGAAAAACTAACTTGGAAAACTTTTGAAAGAAAAAAATTAATTAAAAATTTTCAATTTATTTTTGAGATTTCATTGTTAAAATTTCAAAAAACAAAAAGATAAAAATTATAAGTTTTTAAAATTTGAAATTGATTATGCAGAATTATTAACCTTAGAAAAACTGACTTAGGAAACCTTTGAAAGAAAAAAATAATATTTTTTCATTCTTTTAAGAGATTTTATTGTTAAGATTAAAATAAAATTATACAAATTTAAAGAATTAAAAATTTGAAATTGATTATGCAGAATTAATAACCAAAGAAAAACTAACTCGAAAACTTTTGAAAGAAAAAATTATTCAAATTTGTTCATTCAATTCAATGATATTTTTAAAAATTTGAAATTGAGTATGCAGAATTATTAACCTATGAAAAACTAACTTAGAAAACCTTTAAAAGAAAACAAAATAATTAAAATTTTTTCATTTTTTTAAGAGATTTCATTGTTAAAATTAAAAAAAAAAAATAAATTATAAGTTTTTAAAATTTGAAATTGATTATGCAGAATTATTAATCTAAGAAAAACGAACTTAGAAAACCTTTGAAAGAAAAAAATTAATTAAAAATTTGAAAGAAAAAAATTTATTAAAAATTTTTAATTTATTATAGAGATTTCATTGTTAAAATTAAAAAAAAAAAGAAAAAAATTATACGTTTTAAAAATTTGAAATTGATTATGCAGAATTATAAACCTTAGAAAAACTAACATAGAAAAGCTTTCCGTATTAAAATTAATGTACTTTTGACTTAGTTATGAGATTTTTATGCTTTAATTTTTTGAACAATTGTTCAATAAAATTATAGATAAATATCGACCAAGAATGATATTATAATTTATCCTAATGATATTGTAATTTAAGCTTGTAACGCTGTGAATGAGACAATTCATACCCTATAATCCATATATAAATTCTTAATCAGAATCAACAGGAGAATCAATCTAACCATGTTTGAAAGAAAAATAAATTTAAAAAAAAATGTCCAATTTTTTTAGTGGATTGTTAACATTAAAAAAAAGTTGAAAAAAATTTGAATTTTAAAAAAATTGAAATTGATATGCAGAATTATGAACCAAAGAAAAACTAACTTAGAAAACTTTTGAAAGAAAAAAATAATAAAATTTTTTTCATTCAATTAAAATTAAATAAAAAAATTTGAAAAAATTTAAATTAAAAAAAAATTGAAATTGAGTATGCAGAAATATTAACCTAAGAAAAACTAACTTGGAAAACTTTTGAAAGAAAAAAAATTAATTAAAAATTTGAAAGAAAAAAAATTAATTAAAATTTTTAATTTATTTTTGAGATTTCATTGTTAAAATTTCAAAAAACAAAAAGATAAAAATTATAAGTTTTTAAAATTTGAAATTGATTATGCAGAATTATTAACCTTAGAAAAACTGACTTAGGAAACCTTTGAAAGAAAAAAATAATATTTTTTCATTCTTTTAAGAGATTTTATTGTTAAGATTAAAATAAAATTATACAAATTTAAAGAATTAAAAATTTGAAATTGATTATGCAGAATTAATAACCAAAGAAAAACTAACTCGAAAACTTTTGAAAGAAAAAATTATTAAAATTTGTTCATTCAATTCAATGATATTTTTAAAAATTTGAAATTGAGTATGCAGAATTATTAACCTATGAAAAACTAAATTAGAAAACCTTTAAAAGAAAACAAAATAATTAAAATTTTTTCATTTTTTTAAGAGATTTCATTGTTAAAATTAAAAAAAAAAAATATAAATTATAAGTTTTTAAAATTTGAAATTGATTATGCAGAATTATTAATCTAAGAAAAACGAACTTAGAAAACCTTTGAAAGAAAAAAATTAATTAAAAATTTGAAAGAAAAAAATTTATTAAAAATTTTTAATTTATTATAGAGATTTCATTGTTAAAATTAAAAAAAAAAAGAAAAAAATTATACGTTTTAAAAATTTGAAATTGATTATGCAGAATTATAAACCTTAGAAAAACTAACATAGAAAAGCTTTCCGTATTAAAATTAATGTACTTTTGACTTAGTTATGAGATTTTTATGCTCTAATTTTTTAACAATTGTTCAATAAAATTATAGATAAATTTCGACCAAGAATGATATTATAATTTATCCTAATGATATTGTAATTTAAGCTTGTAACGCTGTGAATGAGACAATTCATACCCTATAATCCATATATAAATTCTTAATCAGAATCAACAGAAGAATCAATCTAACCAAGTTTGAAAGAAAAATAAATTAAAAAAAAAATGTCAAATTTTTTTAGGGGATTGTTAACATTAAAAAAAAGTTGAAAAAAATTTGAATTTTAAAAAAATTGAAATTGAGTATGCAGAATTATGAACCAAAGAAAAACTAACTTAGAAAACTTTTGAAAGAAAAAAATAATAAAATTTTTTTCATTCAATTAAAATTAAATAAAAAAATTTGAAAAAATTTAAATTAAAAAAAAATTGAAATTGAGTATGCAGAAATATTAACCTAAGAAAAACTAACTTGGAAAACTTTTGAAAGAAAAAAAATTAATTAAAAATTTGAAAGAAAAAAAATTAATTAAAAATTTTCAATTTATTTTTGAGATTTCATTGTTAAAATTTCAAAAAACAAAAAGATAAAAATTATAAGTTTTTAAAATTTGAAATTGATTATGCAGAATTATTAACCTTAGAAAAACTGACTTAGGAAACCTTTGAAAGAAAAAAATAATATTTTTTCATTCTTTTAAGAGATTTTATTGTTAAGATTAAAATAAAATTATACAAATTTAAATTATTAAAAATTTGAAATTGATTATGCAGAATTAATAACCAAAGAAAAACTAACTCGAAAACTTTTGAAAGAAAAAATTATTAAAATTTGTTCATTCAATTCAATGATATTTTTAAAAATTTGAAATTGAGTATGCAGAATTATTAACCTATGAAAAACTAACTTAGAAAACCTTTAAAAGAAAAAAAATAATTAAAATTTTTTCATTTTTTTAAGAGATTTCATTGTTAAAATTAAAAAAAAAAATAAATTATAATTTTTTAAAATTTGAAATTGATTATGCAGAATTATTAATGTAAGAAAAACGAACTTAGAAAACCTTTGAAAGAAAAAAATTAATTAAAATTTGAAAGAAAAAAATTTATTAAAAATTTTTAATTTATAATAGAGATTTCATTGTTAAAATTAAAAAAAAAAAGATAAAAATTATACGTTTTAAAAATTTGAAATTGATTATGCAGAATTATAAACCTTAGAAAAACTAACATAGAAAAGCTTTCCGTATTAAAATTATGTACTTTTGACTTAGTTATGAGATTTTTATGCTTTAATTTTTTGAACAATTGTTCAATAAAATTATAGATAAATATCGACCAAGAATGATATTATAATTTATCCTAATGATATTGTAATTTAAGCTTGTAACGCTGTGAATGAGACAATTCATACCCTATAATCCATATATAAATTCTTAATCAGAATCAACAGGAGAATCAATCTAACCATGTTTGAAAGAAAAATAAATTTAAAAAAAAAATTCAAATTTTTTTAGTGGATTGTTAACATTAAAAAAAAGTTGAAAAAAATTTGAATTTTAAAAAATTTGAAATTGAGTATGCAGAATTATTAACCAAAGAAAAACTAACTTAGAAAACTTTTGAAAGAAAAAAATAATAAAATTTTTTTCATTCAATTAAAATTAAATAAAAAAATTTGAAAAAATTTAAATTAAAAAAAAATTTAAATTGAGTATGCAGAAATATTAACGTAAGAAAAACTAACTTAGAAAACTTTTGAAAGAAAAAAAATTAATTAAAAATTTGAAAGAAAAAAAATTAATTAAAAATTTTAAATTATTTTTGAGATTTCATTGTTAAAATTTAAAAAACAAAATGATAAAAATTATAAGTTTTTAAAATTTGAAATTGATTATGCAGAATTATTAACCTTAGAAAAACTGACTTAGGAAACCTTTATAAGAAAAAAAAATTATTATTTCCTTCTTTTAAGAGATTTTATTGTTAAGATTAAAATAAAATTATAAAAATTTAAATTATTAAAAATTTGAAATTGATTATGCAGAATTAATAACCAAAGAAAAACTAACTCGAAAACTTTTGAAAGAAAAAATTATTAAAATTTGTTCATTCAATTCAATGATATTTTTAAAAATTTGAAATTGAGTATGCAGAATTATTAACCTATGAAAAACTAACTTAGAAAACCTTTAAAAGAAAACAAAATAATTAAAATTTTTTCATTTTTTAAGAGATTTCATTGTTAAAATTTCAAAAAAAACAATAATAAATTATAAGTTTTTAAAATTTGAAATTGATTATGCAGAATTATTAATCTAAGAAAAACGAACTTAGAAAACCTTTGAAAGAAAAAAATTAATTAAAAATTTGAAAGAAAAAAATTAATTAAAAATTTTTAATTTATTATAGAGATTTCATTGTTAAAATTAAAAAAAAAAAACATAAAAATTATACTTTTTAAAATTTGAAATTGATTATGCAGAATTATAAACCTTAGAAAAACTAACATAGAAAAGCTTTCCGTATTAAAATTAATGTACTTTTGACTTAGTTATGAGATTTTTATGCTTTGATTTTTTGAACAATTGTTCAATAAAATTATAGATAAATTTCGACCAAAAATGATATTGTAATTTAACCTAATGATATTGTAATTTAAGCTTGTAACGCTGTGAATGAGACAATTCATACCCTATAATCCATATATAAATTCTTAATCAGAATCAACAGGAGAATCAATCTAACCATGTTTGAAAGAAAAATAAATTAAAAAAAAAATGTCCAATTTTTTTAGGGGATTGTTAACATTAAAAAAAAGTTGAAAAAAATTTGAATTTTAAAAAAAATTGAAATTGAGTATGCAGAATTATGAACCAAAGAAAAACTAACTTAGAAAACTTTTGAAAGAAAAAAATAATAAATTTTTTTTCATTCAATTAAAATTAAATAAAAAAATTGAAAAAATTTAAATTAAAAAAAAATTTGAAATTGAGTATGCAGAATTATTAACCTAAGAAAAACTAACTTGGACAACCTTTGAAAAAAAAAAATTAATTAATAATTTGAAAGAAAAAAAATTAATTAAAAATTTTCAATTTATTTTTGAGATTTCATAGTTAAAATTTCAAAAAAAAAGATAAAAATTATAAGTTTTTAAAATTTGAAATTGATTATGCAGAATTATTAACCTTAGAAAAACTAACTTAGAAACCTTTGAAAGAAAAAAATAATATTTTTTCATTCTTTTAAGAGATTTTATTGTTAAGATTAAAATAAAATTATAAAAATTTAAATTTTTAAAAATTTGAAATTGATTATGCAGAATTAATAACCAAAGAAAAACTAACTCGAAAACTTTTGAAAGAAAAAATTATTAAAATTTGTTCATTCAATTCAATGATATTTTTAAAAATTTGAAATTGAGTATGCAGAATTATTAACCTATGAAAAACTAACTTAGAAAACCTTTAAAAGAAAAAAAATAATTAAAATTTTTTCATTTTTTAAGAGATTTCATTGTTAAAATTTAAAAAAAAAAAATAATAAATTATAAGTTTTTAAAATTTGAAATTGATTATGCAGAATTATTAATCTAAGAAAAACGAACTTAGAAAACCTTTGAAAGAAAAAAATTAATTTAAAATTTAAAGAAAAAAATTAATTAAAAATTTTTAATTTATTATAGAGATTTCATTGTTAAAATTAAAAAAAAAAAGATAAAAATTATACGTTTTAAAAATTTGAAATTGATTATGAAGAATTATTAACCTTAGAAAAACTAACTTAGAAACCTTCGAAAGAAAAAAAATTAATATATTTTCATTCTTTTAAGAGATTTTATTGTTAAGATTAAAATAAAATTATAAAAATTTAAAGATTTTAAAATTTGAAATTGATTATGCAGAATTAATAACCAAAGAAAAACTAACTCGAAAACTTTTGAAAGAAAAAAATTATTAAAATTTGTTCATTCAATTCAATGATATTTTTAAAAATTTGAAATTGAGTATGCAGAATTATTAACCTATGAAAAACTAACTTAGAAAACCTTTGAAAGAAAAAAAATAATTAAAATTTTTCATTTTTTTAAGAGATTTTATTGTTAAAATTTCAAAAAAAAAAAAAAAAAAATTATAATTTTTTAAAATTTGAAATTGAGTTTGCAGAATTATTAAAGAAAAAAAAATTAATTAAAAATTTTTAATTTATTATAGAAATTTCATTGTTAAAATTAAAAAAAAAAAAAAACATAAAAATTATACGTTTTTAAAATTTGAAATTGATTATGCAGATTTATAAACCTTAGAAAAACTAACATAGAAAAGCTTTCCGTATTAAAATTAATGTACTTTTGACTTAGTTATGAGATTTTTATGCTTTGATTTTTTGAACAATTGTTCAATAAAATTATAGATAAATATGACAAGAATGATATTGTAATTTATCCTAATGATATTGTAATTTAAGCTTGTAACGCTGTGAATGAGACAATTCATACCCTATAATCCATATATAAATTCTTAATCAGAATCAACAGGAGAATCAATCTAACCATGTTTGAAAGAAAAATAAATTTTAAAAAAATGTCCAATTTTTTTAGGGGATTGTTAACATTAAAAAAAGTTGAAAAAAATTTGAATTTAAAAAAAAATTGAAATTGAGTATGCAGAATTATTAACCAAAGAAAAACTAACTTAGAAAACTTTTGAAAGAAAAAAATAATAAAATTTTTTTCATTCAATTAAAATTAAATAAAAAAAATTGAAAAAATTTAAATTAAAAAAAATTTGAAATTGAGTATGCAGAATTATTAACCTAAGAAAAACTAACTTGGACAACCTTTGAAAGAAAAAATATTAATTAAAAATTTGAAAGAAAAAAATTAATATATTTTCATTCTTTTATGAGATTTTATTGTTAAAATTAATTTATAATTAATTTATTTATATATAAATAAAAATTTAAAGAATTTAAAATTTGAAATTGATTATGCAGAATTAATAACCTAAGAAAAACTAACACTTTTGAAAGAAACAAATTATTAAAATTTGTTCATTCAATTGTTAAAATTAAAAAAAAAAAATTAAATTTTTAAACATTTGAAATTGAGTATGCAGAATTATTAACCAACGAAAAACTTATTTAGAAAACTTTTGAAAGAAAAAAAATAATTAGAATTTTTTCATTCATTTTTGAAATTGAGTATGCAGAATTAATAACCTAAGAAAAACTAACTTAGAAAGACAAAAATAATCAAATTTTTTCAATTTTTTTAAGAGATTTCATTGTTAAAATTAAAAAAAAAATGATTAAAATTTAAAGTTTTAAAAATTTGAAATGAGTATTCAAAATAATTAACCTACGAAAAACTAATTTAGAAAACTTTTGAAAGAAAAAAAAAATTAAAATTTTTCATTTAATTTTAAAAAAATAAAAAAAAATTGAAAATTTTTAAATTTTTAAAAATTTGAAATTGAGTATGCAGAATTATTAACCTTCAAAAAACTTATTTAGAAAACTTTTGAAAGAAAAAAATAATTAGAATTTTTTCATTCATTTTTTTTTTAATAAAATAAAAATTGAAAAAATTGAAAAAAAAAAAATTGAAATTGAGTATGCAGAATTATTAATCTACGAAAAACTTATTTAAAAAACTTTTGAAAGAAAAAAAATAATTTGAATTTTTTTATTCATTTAAAAAAAAAAAAAATTGAAATTATTAAAAATTTGAAATTGAGTAAGTAAGAAAAACTAACTAAGAAAACCTTTGAAAGAAAAAAAAATTATTAACATTTTTTCATCCAATTTTTAAAACTAAAAAAAAAATATTGAAAACTTTTAAACTTTTAAAAATTGAAATTGAGTATGCAGAATTATTAACCTACGAAAAACTTATTTAGAAAACTTTTGAAAGAAAAAAAATAATTAGAATTTTTTCATTCATTTTTGAAATTGAGTATGCAGAATTAATAACCTAAGAAAAACTAACTTAGAAAGACAAAAATAATCAAAATTTTTTAAATTTTTTTAAGAGATTTCATTGTTAAAATTACAAAAAAAAAAAATGATTAAAATTTAAAGTTTTAAAAATTTGAAATGAGTGAGTATTCAGAATTATTACCTACTAAAAACTAATTTAGAAAACTTTTGAAAGAAAAAAATAATTAAAATTTTTCATTTAATTTTTAAAAAATAAAAAAAATGGAAAAATTTTAATTTTTAAAAATTTGAAATTGAGTATGCAGAATTAATAACGTAAGAAAAACTAACTTAGAAAACCTTTGAAAGAAAAAAAATAATTAAAATTTTTCATTTAATTTAAAAAGTAATAAAAAAATGAAAAAATTTAAATTTTTAAAAATTTGAAATTGAGTATGCAGAATTAATAACGTAAGAAAAACTAACTTAGAAAACCTTTGAAAGAAAAAAACTAATTAAAATTTATTCATTCAAGTTTTAAAAAATAAAAAAAAAATTGAAAAAATTGAAATTTTTAAAAATTTGAAATTGAGTGTACAGAATTAGTAACGTAAGAAAAACTAACTTAGAAAACGACTATTCAGAATTATTAACTTACGAAAAACTTATTTAGAAAACTTTTGAAAGAAAAAAAAAATAATTAACATTTTTCATTTAATTTTTAAAAAATAAAAAAAAATTTTTTAATTTAAATTTTTAAAAATTTGAAATTGAGCATGCAGAATTAATAACGTAAGAAAAACTAACTTAGAAAACCTTTGAAAGAAAAAAAATAATTAGAATTTTTTCATTCAAGTTTTAAAAAAAAAAAAAAAAATTGAAAAAATATAAATTTTTAAAAATTTAAAATTGAGTATACAGAATTAATAACGTAAGAAAAACTAACTTAGAAAACGACTATTCAGAATTATTAACCTACGAAACACTTATTTAGAAAACTTTTGAAAGAAAAAAAAAATAATTAAAATTATTCATTTAATTTTTATAAAATAAAAAAAAAAATTTTAAATTTAAATTTTTAAAAATTTGAAATTGAGTATGCAGAATTAATAACGTAAGAAAAACTAACTTAGAAAACCTTTGAAAGAAAAAAATTAATTAAAAATTTGAAAGAAAAAAATTAATTAAAAATTTTTAATTTATTATAGAGATTTCATTGTTAAAATTAAAAAAAAAAAAAAACATAAAAATTATACGTTTTTAAAATTTGAAATTGAGTATGCAGAATTATAAACCTTAGAAAAACTAACATAGAAAAGCTTTCCGTATTAAAATTAATGTTCTTTTGACTTAGTTATGAGATTTTTATGTCTGATTTTTTGAACAATTGTTAAATATAATTATAGATAAATATTGACAAGAATGATATTGTAATTTAACCTAATGATATTGTAATTTAAACTTGTAACGCTGTGAATGAGACAATTATACCCTATAATCCATATATAAATTCTTAATCAGAATCAACAGGAGAATCAATCTAACATGTTTGAAAGAAAAATAAATTTAAAAAAAATTTTCCAATTTTTTTAGGGGATTGTTAAAATTAAAAAAAAGTTGAAAAAATTTTAATTTTAAAAAATTTGAAATTGAGTATACAGAATTATTAACCTAAGAAAAACTAACTTAGAAAACTTTTGAAAGAAAAAAATAATACAATTTTTTTCATTCAATTAAAATTAAATAAAAAAAATTGAAAAAATTTAAATTAAAAAAATTTGAAATTGAGTATGCAGAATTATTAACCTACGAAAAACTAACTTGGACAACCTTTGAAAGGAAAAAATTAATATATTTTTATTCTTTTAAGAGATTTTATTGTTAAGATTAAAATAAAATTATAAAAATTTAATGAATTTAAAATTTGAAATTGATTATGCA
Source organism: Drosophila bunnanda (assembly GCA_035046265.1). Lineage (NCBI taxonomy): Eukaryota > Metazoa > Arthropoda > Insecta > Diptera > Drosophilidae > Drosophila > Drosophila bunnanda. Next base: position 30,199 of record JAWNOB010000041.1, on the reverse strand, counting down.
GAATTAATAACCAAAGAAAAACTAACTCGAAAACTTTTGAAAGAAAAAAATTATTAAAATTTGTTCATTCAATTCAATGATATTTTTAAAAATTTGAAATTGAGTATGCAGAATTAATAACCTATGAAAAACTAACTTAGAAAACCTTTGAAAGAAAACAAAATAATTAAAATTTTTTCATTTTTTTAAGAGATTTTATTGTTAAAATTTCAAAAAAAAAAAAATAAATTATAATTTTTTAAAATTTGAAATTGATTTTGCAGAATTATTAAAGAACAAAAACTATTTAAAAACTTTTAATTTATTATAGAGATTTCATTGTTAAATTAAAAAAAAAAAAACATAAAAATTATACGTTTTTAAAATTTGAAATTGATTATGCAGATTTAAAAACCTTAGAAAAACTAACTTAGAAAACCTTTGTATTAAAATTAATGTACTTTTGACTTAGTTATGAGATTTTTATGCTTTGATTTTTTGAACAATTGTTCAATAAAATTATAGATAAATATTGACCAAGAATGATATTGTAATTTATCCTAATGATATTGTAATTTAAGCTTGTAACGCTGTGAATGAGACAATTATACCCTATAATCCATATATAAATTCTTAATCAGAATCAACAGGAGAATCAATCTAACCATGTTTGAAAGAAAAATAAATTTTAAAAAAATGTCAATTTTTTTAGGGGATTGTTAACATTAAAAAAAGTTGAAAAAATTTGAATTTTAAAAAAATTTGAAATTGAGTATGCAGAATTATTAACCTAAGAAAAACTAACTTAGAAAACTTTTGAAAGAAAAAAATAATTAAATTTTTTTCATTCAATTAAAATTAAATAAAAAAAATTGAAAAAATTTAAATTTATAAAAATTTGAAATTGAGTATGCAGAATTATTAACCTAAGAAAAACTAACTTGGAAAACCTTTGAAAGAAAAAAATTAATTAAAATTTGAAAGAAAAAAATTAATATATTTTCATTCTTTTATGAGATTTTATTGTTAAAATTAATTTATAATTAATTTATTTATATATAAATAAAAATTTAAAGAATTTAAAATTTGAAATTGATTATGCAGAATTAATAACCTAAGAAAAACTAACACTTTTGAAAGAAAAAAATTATTAAAATTTGTTCATTCAATTGTTAAAATTAAAAAAAAAAATTAAATTTTTAAACATTTGAAATTGAGTATGCAGAATTATTAACCAACGAAAAACTTATTTAGAAAACTTTTGAAAGAAAAAAAATAATTAGAATTTTTTCATTCATTTTTGAAATTGAGTATGCAGAATTAATAACCTAAGAAAAACTAACTTAGAAAGACAAAAATAATCAAATTTTTTCAATTTTTTTAAGAATTTCATTGTTAAAATTAAAAAAAAAATGATTAAAATTTAAATTTTTAAAAATTTGAAATGAGTATTCAAAATAATTAACCTACGAAAAACTAACTTAGAAAACTTTTGAAAGAAAAAAAAATTAAAATTTTTCATTTAATTTTAAAAAAATAAAAAAAAATTGAAAATTTTTAAATTTTAAAAATTTGAAATTGAGTATGCAGAATTATTAACGTTAAAAAAACTTACTTAGAAAACCTTTGAAAGAAAAAAATAATTAGAATTTTTTCATTCATTTTTTTTTTAATAAAATAAAAATTGAAAAAATTGAAAAATAAAAATTTGAAATTGAGTATGCAGAATTATTAACGTAAGAAAAACTTATTTAAAAAACTTTTGAAAGAAAAAAAATAATTAGAATTTTTTATTCATTTAAAAAAAAAAAAATTGAAATTATTAAAAATTTGAAATTGAGTAAGTAAGAAAAACTAACTTAGAAAACCTTTGAAAGAAAAAAAATTATTAACATTTTTTCATTCAATTTTTAAAAATAAAAAAAAAATATTGAAAACTTTTAAACTTTTAAAAATTGAAATTGAGTATGCAGAATTATTAACGTAAGAAAAACTTATTTAGAAAACTTTTGAAAGAAAAAAAATAATTAGAATTTTTTCATTCATTTTTGAAATTGAGTATGCAGAATTAATAACGTAAGAAAAACTAACTTAGAAAGACAAAAATAATCAAAATTTTTTCAATTTTTTTAGGAGATTTCATTGTTAAAATTACAAAAAAAAAAAAATGATTAAAATTTAAAGTTTTAAAAATTTGAAATGAGTGAGTATTCAGAATTATTACCTACTAAAAACTAATTTAGAAAACTTTTGAAAGAAAAAAATAATTAAAATTTTTCATTTAATTTTTAAAAAATAAAAAAAATAGAAAAATTTTAAGTTTTTAAAAATTTGAAATTGAGAATGCAGAATTATTAACCTACGAAAAACTAATTTAGAAAACTTTTGAAAGAAAAAAAATAATTAAAATTTTTCATTTAATTTAAAAAAAATAAAAAAATGAAAAAATTTAAATTTTTAAAAATTTGAAATTGAGTATGCAGAATTAATAACGTAAGAAAAACTAACTAAGAAAACCTTTGAAAGAAAAAAAATAATTAAAATTTGTTCATTCAAGTTTTAAAAAATAAAAAAAAATTGAAAAAATTTAAATTTTTAAAAATTTGAAATTGAGTATACAGAATTAGTAACGTAAGAAAAACTAACTTAGAAAACGACTATTCAGAATTATTAACTTACGAAACACTTATTTAGAAAACTTTTGAAAGAAAAAAAAAATAATTAAAATTTTTCATTTAATTTTTAAAAAATAAAAAAAAAATTTTTTAATTTAAATTTTTAAAAATTTTAAATTGAGTATGCAGAATTAATAACGTAAGAAAAACTAACTTAGAAAACCTTTGAAAGAAAAAAAATAATTAAAATTTTTTCATTCAAGTTTTAAAAAAAAAAAAAAATTGAAAAAATTGAAATTTTTAAAAATTTGAAATTGAGTGTACAGAATTAGTAACGTAAGAAAAACTAACTTAGAAAACGACTATTCAGAATTATTAACTTACGAAACACTTATTTAGAAAACTTTTGAAAGAAAAAAAATAATTAACATTTTTCATTTAATTTTTAAAAAATAAAAAAAAAATTTTAAATATATAAATTTTTAAAAATTTGAAATTGAGTATGCAGAATTAATAACGTAAGAAAAACTAACTTAGAAAACCTTTGAAAGAAAAAAATTAATTAAAAATTTGAAAGAAAAAAATTAATTAAAAATTTTTAATTTATTATAGAGATTTATTGTTAAAATTAAAAAAAAAAAAAATAAAAATTATAAGTTTTTAAAATTTGAAATTGAGTATGCAGAATTATAAACGTTAGAAAAACTAACATAGAAAAGCTTTGTATTAAAATTAATGTTCTTTTGACTTAGTTATGAGATTTTTATGCTCTGATTTTTTGAACAATTGTTCAATATAATTATAGATAAATATCGACAAGAATGATATTGTAATTTAACCTAATATATTGTAATTTAAACTTGTAACGCTGTGAATGAGACAATTCATACCCTATAATCCATATATAAATTCTTAATCAGAATCAACAGGAGAATCAATCTAACATGTTTGAAAGAAAAATAAATTAAAAAAAATTTTTAATTTTTTTAGGGGATTGTTAAAATTAAAAAAAATTGAAAAAAATTTTAATTTTAAAAAATTTGAAATTGAGTATACAGAATTAATAACGAAAGAAAAACTAACTTAGAAAACTTTTGAAAGAAAAAAATAATAGAATTTTTTCATTCAATTAAAATAAATAAAAAAATTGAAAAAATTTAAATTATAAAAATTTGAAATTGAGTATGCAGAATTAATAACCTACGAAAAACTAACTTGGAAAACCTTTGAAAGAAAAAAATTAATATATTTTTATTCTTTTAAGAGATTTTATTGTTAAAATTAAAATAAAATTATAAAAATTTAATAATTTAAAATTTGAAATTGATTATGCAGAATTAATAACCAAAGAAAAACTAACTTGAAAACTTTTGAAAGAAAAAAATTATTAAAATTTGTTCATTCAATTCAATGAAATTTTTAAAAATTTGAAATTGAGTATGCAGAATTAATAACGTAAGAAAAACTAACTTAGAAAACCTTTGAAAGAAAACAAAATAATTAAAATTTTTTCATTTTTTTAAGAATTTTATTGTTAAAATTTAAAAAAAAAAAATAAATTATAATTTTTAAAATTTGAAATTGATTTTGCAGAATTATTAAAGAACAAAAATTATTTAAAAATTTTTAATTAATTATAGAATTTCATTGTTAAAATTAAAAAAAAAAAAAACATAAAAATTATACGTTTTTAAAATTTGAAATTGATTATGCAGATTTATAAACCTTAGAAAAACTAACATAGAAAACCTTTCGGTATTAAAATTAATGTACTTTTGACTTAGTTATGAGATTTTTATGCTTTGATTTTTTGAACAATTGTTAATAAAATTATAAATAAATATCGACCAAAAATGATATTGTAATTTAAATTGTAACGCTGTGAATGAGACAATTCATGCCCTATAATCCATATATAAATTCTTAATCAAAATCAACAGGAGAATCAATCTAACCATGTTTGAAAGAAAAATAAATTAAAAAAAAATTTACAATTTTTTTAGGGGATTGTTAACATTAAAAAAAATTGAAAAAAATTTGAATTTTAAAAAATTTGAAATTGAGTATGCAGAATTATTAACGAAAGAAAAACTAACTTAGAAAACTTTTGAAAGAAAAAAATAATAAAATTTTTTCATTCAATTAAAATTAAATAAAAAAATTGAAAAAATTTAAATTATTAAAAATTTGAAATTGAGTATGCAGAATTATTAACCTAAGAAAAACTAACTTGGAAAACCTTTGAAAGAAAAAATATTAATTAAAAATTTGAAAGAAAAAAAAATTAATTAAAAATTTTAAATTTATTATAGAGATTTCATTGTTAAAATTAAAAAAAAAAATATAAAAATTATAAGTTTTTAAAATTTGAAATTGATTATGCAGAATTATTAACCTTAGAAAAACTAACATAGAAAACCTTTCCGTATTATAATTAATGTTTTTTGACTTAGTTATGAGATTTTTATGCTATCATTTTTTGAACAATTGTTAAATATAATTATAAATAAATTTCGACTAAGAATGATATTGAATTTAACCTAATGATATTGTAATTTAAACTTGTAACGCTGTGAATGAGACAATTCATACCCTATAATCCATATATAAATTCTTAATCAGAATCAACAGGAGAATCAATCTAACCATGTTTGAAAGAAAAATAAATTTTAAAAAATTTTCCAATTTTTTTAGGGAATTGTTAAAATTAAAAAAAAATTGAAAAAAATTTTAATTTTAAAAAATTTGAAATTGAGTATGCAGAATTAATAACGTAAGAAAAACTAACTTAGAAAACTTTTAAAAGAAAAAAATAATTAGAATTTTTTCATTCAATTGTTAAAATTAAATAAAAAATTGAAAAATTAAAATTTTTACAAATTTGAAATTGAGTATGCAGAATTAATAACGTAAGAAAAACTAACTTGGAAAACCTTTGAAAGAAAAAATATTAATTAAAAATTTGAAAGAAAAAATTAATATATTTTCATTCTTTTATGAGATTTTATTGTTAAAATTAATTTATAATTAATTTATTTATATATAAATAAAAATTTAAAGAATTTAAAATTTGAAATTGATTATGCAGAATTAATAACATAAGAAAAACTAACACTTTTGAAAGAAAAAATTATTAAAATTTGTTCATTCAATTGTTAAAATTTAAAAAAAAATTGAAAGAAATGATATTTTTAAAAATTTGAAATTCAGTATGCAGAATTAATAACGTAAGAAAAACTAACTTAGAAAACCTTTGAAAGAAAAAAAAAATAATTAAAATTTTTTAAAAGATTTAATTGTTAAAATTAAAAAAAAATAATAATAAAATTATAAATTTTTAAAAATTGAAATTGAGTATGCAGAATTAATAACGTAAGAAAAACTAATTTTGAAAAACTTTAATTTTTTCAATTTGTTTTTTATTTTTTAAAAATTAAATAAAAATTTAATTATTTTTTTCTTTCAAAATTTTCTAATTAGTATTTCATAGGTAATAATTTGAAAACTCACTCATTTCAAATTTTTAAAACTTTAAATTTAAATCATTTTTTTTTTAATTTTAACAATGAAATTTTTAAAAAAATTGAAAAAATTAAATTTTTTTTCTTTCAAAGGTTTTCTTAGTTAGTTTTTCTTACGTTATTAAATTTCAATTTTTTTAAATAAAAAAAAATTTTAAAAATTGAAGTTTTTAAAAATTTGAAATTGAGTATGCAGAATTAATAACGTACGAAAAACTTATTTAGAAAACTTTTGAAAGAAAAAAAATAATTTGAATTTTTTTATTCATTTAAAAAAAAAAAATAAAAAATTGAAATTATTAAAAATTTGAAATTGAGTATGCAGAATTAATAACGTAAGAAAAACTAACTAAGAAAACCTTTGAAAGAAAAAATATTTAATTTTTTCAATTTTTTTTTAAAAGATTTCATTGTTAAAATTAAAAAAAAAAATGATTAAAATTTAAAGTTTTAAAAATTTGAAATGAGTGATATTCAGAATTATTACCTAAGAAAAACTAACTTAGAAAACCTTTGAAAGAAAAAAATAATTAGAATTTTTCATTCAATTTTTAAAAAATAAAAAAAAATTAAAAAATGGAAAAAAATCGAAAAAATTGAAATTTTTAAAAATTTGAAATTGAATTATTAATTTAAGAAAAACTAATTTAGAAAACTTTGAAAGAAAAAAAATAATTTGAATTTTTTATTCATTTAAAAAAAAAAAATAAAAAATTGAAATTTTTAAAAATTTGAAATTGAGTATGCAGAATTAATAACGTAAGAAAAACTAACTAAGAAAACCTTTGAAAGAAAAAAAATTTAATTTTTTCAATTTTTTTTAAGAGATTTCATTGTTAAAATTAAAAAAAATGATTAAAATTTAAAGTTTTAAAAATTTTAAATGAGTGAGTATTCAGAATTATTACCTACGAAAAACTAATTTAGAAAACTTTTGAAAGAAAAAAATAATTAAAATTTTTCATTTAATTTTAAAAAAATAAAAAAAAAAATTGACAAATATGACAAAAAAAAATCGAAAAAATTGAAGTTTTTAAAAATTTGAAATTGAATTATTATTCTACGAAAAACTTATTTCGAAAACTTTTGAAAGAAAAAAAATAATTTGAATTTTTTTATTCATTTTTTTTTTTAAATAAAAAATTAAAATTATTAAAAATTTGAAATTGAGTATGCAGAATTAATAACGTAAGAAAAACTAACTAAATTGAAAAAAATGACAAAAAAAAATCGAAAAAATTGAAGTTTTTAAAAATTTGAAATTGAATTATTAATCTACGAAAAACTTATTTCAAAAACTTTTGAAAGAAAAAAAATAATTTGAATTTTTTTATTCATTTAAAAAAAAAAAAAATAAAAAATTGAAATTTTTAAAAATTTGAAATTGAGTATGCAGATTTAATAACGTAAGAAAAACTAACTTAGAAAACCTTTGAAAGAAAAAAAATTTAATTTTTTCAATTTTTTTAAGAGATTTCATTGTTAAATTAAAAAAAAAATGATTAAAATTTAAATTTTTAAAAATTTGAAATATGAGTATGCAGAATTAATAACTAAGAAAAACTAATTTAGAAAACTTTTGAAAGAAAAAAAATAATTAAAATTTTTTCATTCATTTTTTTTTAAATAAAATAAAAAATTGAAATTATTAAAAATTTGAAATTGAGTATGCAGAATTAATAACGTAAGAAAAACTAACTTAGAAAACCTTTGAAAGAAAAAAAATTAAATTTTTTCAATTTTTTTAAAGAGATTTCATTGTTAAAATTAAAAAAAAAATGATTAAAATTTAAAGTTTTAAAAATTTGAAATGAGTGAGTATTCAGAATTATTACCTACGAAAAACTAATTTAGAAAACTATTGAAAGAAAAAAATAATTAAAATTTTTCATTTAATTTTTAAAAAATAAAAAAAAAATTGAAAAATTTAAATTTTTAAAAATTTGAAATTGAGTATGCAGAATTAATAACGTAAGAAAAACTAACTTAGAAAACAAAACAAATAAAATTTGTAATTTTTTTAAGAGATTTCATTGTTAAAATTAAAAAAAAAAATGAAAAAATTTAAATTTTTAAAAATTTGAAATTGAGTATTCAGAATTATTAACCTACGAAAAACTAATTTAGAAAACTTTTGAAAGAAACAAAATTTTTTTAAATTTGAAATTGAGTATGCAGAATAATAATTGTAATAATAATAAACCTAAAAAAAATTAACTTAGAAAACTTTTGAAAGAAAAAACAATAAATAAAATTTTTTTATTCAATTGTTAAAATTAAAAAAAAAATAAAAAATTAAAATTTTTAAAAATTTGAAATTTAGTATGCAGAATTAATAACGTAAGAAAAACTAACTTAGAAAACCTTGAAAAATAATTAAAATTTTTCAATTTTTTAGAGATTTCATTGTTAAAATTAAAAAAAAATTTTAAAATTTAAATTTTTAAAAATTTGAAATATGAGTATTCAGAGTTAATAACGTAAGAAAAACTAATTTAGAAAACTTTTGAAAGAAAAAAATAATTAAAATTTTTCATTCAATTTTTAAAAAATAAAAAAAAATTGAAAAAATTAATTTTTTAATATTTTTGAAATTGAGTATACAGAATTAATAACGTAAGAAAAACTAACTTAGAAAACCTTTGAAAGAAAAAAAATAATTAGAATTTTTTCATTCAATTTTTAAAAAATAAAAAAAAATTGAAAAATTTAAATTTTTAAAAATTTGAAATTGAGTATACAGAATTAATAACGTAAGAAAAACTAACTTAGAAAACCTTTGAAAGAAAAAAATAATTAGAATTTTTTCATTTTTTTAAGAAATTTATTGTTAAAATTTAAAAAATGTAAAAATTTAAATTTTTAAAAATTTGAAATTGAGTATTCAGAATTAATAACGTAAGAAAAACTAACTTAGAAAACCTTTGAAAGAAAAAAAATAATTAGAATTTTTTCATTCATTTTTGAAATTGAGTATGCAGAATTAATAACGTAAGAAAAACTAACTTAGAAAACAAAAAAAATCAAATTATTAGAATTTTTTTAAGAGATTTCATTGTTAAAATTAAAAAAAAAATTGATAAAATTTAAATTTTTAAAAATTTGAAATTGAGTATGAAAAATTATTAACGTAAGAAAAACTAACTTAGAAAACCTTTGAAAGAAAAAAAATTAGAATTTTTCATTCAATTTTTAAAAAATAAAAAAAAAATTGAAAAATTTAAATTTTTAAAAATTTGAAATTGAGTATGCAGAGTTAATAACGTAAGAAAAACTAACTTAGAAAACCTTTGAAAGAAAAAAATAATTAACATTTTTTCAATTTTTTTAAGAGATTTTATTTTAAAATTAAAAAAAAATTAAAAATTTAAATTTTTAAAAATTTAAAATTGAGTATACAGAATTAATAACGTAAGAAAAACTAACTTAGAAAACCTTTGAAAGAAAAAAAATAATTAGAATTTTTTCATTCAAGTAAAAAAAAATTAAAAAATTAATTTTTAAAAATTTGAAATTGAGTATGCAGAGTTAATAACGTAAGAAAAACTAACTTAGAAAACCTTTGAAAGAAAAAAAATTTAATTTTTTCAATTTTTTTTAAGAATTTAATTTTTAAAATAAAAAAAAAAATGAATAAAATTTAAATTTTTAAAAATTTGAAATTGAGTATTCAGAATTAATAACGTAAGAAAAACTAACTTAGAAAACCTTTGAAAGAAAAAAAATAATTAGAATTTTTCATTCAATTTTTAAAAAATAAAAAAAAAAATTGAAAAATTTAAATTTTTAAAAATTTGAAATTGAGTATACAGAATTAATAACGTAAGAAAAACTAACTTAGAAAACCTTTGAAAGAAAAAAATAATTAACATTTTTTCAATTTTTTAAAGAGATTTCATTGTTAAAATTAAAAAAAAAAATTAAAAATTTAAATTTTTAAAAATTTGAAATTGAGTATGCAGAGTTAATAACGTAAAAAAAACTAACTTAAAAAACCTTTGAAAGAAAAAAAATAATTAGAATTTTTTCATTCATTTTTGAAATTGAGTATGCAGAATTAATAACGTAAGAAAAACTAACTTAGAAAGACAAAAATAATAAATTTTTACAATTTTTTTAAAATTTCATTGTTAAAATAAAAAAAAAAAATATATTAAAAAATTAAAATTTTTAAAAATTTGAAATTGAGTATTCAGAGTTAATAACGTAAGAAAAACTAACTTAGAAAACTTTTGAAAGAAAAAAATAATTATAACTTTTTATTCAATTTTTAAAAAATAAAAAAAATTTGAAGAATTGAAATTTTTAAAAATTTGAAATTGAGTATACAGAATTAATAACGTAAGAAAAACTAACTTAGAAAACCTTAGAAAGAAAAAAATAATCAACATTTTTTCAATTTTTTTAAGAGATTTCATTGTTAAAATTAAAAAAAAAAAAAGGTTAAAAATTTAAATTTTTAAAAATTTGAAATTGAGTATGCAGAATTATTAACCTACGAAAAACTAATTTAGAAAACCTTTGAAAGAAAAAAAATAATTAGAATTTTTTATTCAATTTTTAAAAAAAAAAAAAATTGAAAAAATTGAAATTTTTAAAAATTTGAAATTGAGTATACAGAATTAATAACGTAAGAAAAACTAACTTAGAAAACCTTTGAAAGAAAAAAATAATTAGATTTTTTTCAATTTTTTTTAAAAATTAAAAAAAATTAAAAAAATTTAAATTTTTAAAAATTTGAAAATTGAGTATACAGATTAAATAACGTAAGAAAAACTAACTTAGAAAACCTTTGAAAGAAAAAAATAATTAGAATTTTTTTCATTCAAGTTTTAAAAAATAAAAAAATTAAAATATTTAATTTTTAAAAATTTGAAATTGAGTATACAGAGTTAATAACGTAAGAAAAACTAACTTAGAAAACCTTTGAAAGAAAAAAAATTAAATTTTTAATTTTTTTTAAAAATTTATTGTAAAATTAAAAAAAAAAAATTAAAATTTAAATTTTTAAAAATCTGAAATTGAGTATACAGATTAAATAACGTAAGAAAAACTAACTTAGAAAACCTTTGAAAGAAAAAAAATAATTAAAATTTTTCATTAATTTTTAAAAAATAAAAAAAAATTAAAATTGAATTTTTAAAAATTTGAAATTGAGTATACAGAATTAATAACGTAAGAAAAACTAACTTAGAAAACCTTTGAAAGAAAAAAATAATTAGAATTTTTCATTCAAGTTTTAAAAAATAAAAAAAATTTAAAAAAAATAAATTTTTAAAAATTTGAAATTGAGTATGCAGAATTAATAACGTAAGAAAAACTAACTTAGAAAACGAGTATTCAGAATTATTAACCTACGAAAAACTAATTTAGAAAACTTTTGAAAGAAAAAAAATAATTAAAATTTTTCATTCAAGTTTTAAAAAATAAAAAAAAAATTGAAAAAATTAAATTTTTAAAAATTTGAAATTGAGTATGCAGAGTTAATAACGTAAGAAAAACTAACTTAGAAAACCTTTGAAAGAAAAAAATTATTAGAACTTTTTATTCAATTTTTAAAAAATAAAAAAAAAATTGAAAAAATATAAATTTTTAAAAATTTGAAATTGAGTATGCAGAGTTAATAACGTAAGAAAAACTAACTTAGAAAACCTTTGAAAGAAAAAAAATTAGAATTTTTCATTCAATTTTTAAAAAATAAAAAAAATTTGAAGAATTGAAATTTTTAAAAATTTGAAATTGAGTATACAGATTAAATAACGTAAGAAAAAACCTAAAAAAACTATTTTAGAAAACCTTTGAAAGAAAAAAATAATTAAAATTTTTTCATTCAATTTTTAAAATAATAAAAAAAAATATTGAAAAATTAAATTTTTAAAAATTTGAAATTGAGTATGCAGAGTTAATAACGTAAGAAAAACTAACTTAGAAAAACTTTGAAAGAAAAAAATAATTAACATTATTTCAATTTTTTTAAGAGATTTCATTGTTAAAATTAAAAAAAAAAAAAATGATAAAAATTTAAAGTTTTAAAAATTTGAAATGATGAGTATTCAGAATTAATAACGTAAGAAAAACTAACTTAGAAAACCTTTGAAAGAAAAAAAAATATAATTTTTCATTCAATTTTTAAAAAAAAAAAAAAAATTGAAAAAATTGAAATTTTTAAAAATTTGAAATTGAGTATGCAGAATAATAATTGTAATAATAATAACGTAAAAAAAACTAACTTAAAAAAACGTTGAAAGAAAAAAAATAATTAGAATTTTTTATTCAAGTGTTAAAATAAAAAAAAAAAATTGAAAAAATATAAATTTTTAAAAATTTGAAATTGAGTATACAGAGTTAATAACGTAAGAAAAACTAACTTAGAAAACCTTTGAAAGAAAAAAAATAATTAGAATTTTTTCATTCAATTTTTAAAAAAATAAAAAAAATTGAAAAAATATAAATTTTTAAAAATTTGAAATTGAGTATGCAGAATTAATAACGTAAGAAAAACTAACTTAGAAAACCTTTGAAAGAAAAAAATAATTAGAATTTTTTCATTCAAGTTTTAAAAAATAAAAAAAAATTGAAAAAATTGAAATTTTTAAAAATTTGAAATTGAGTATACAGAATTAATAACGTAAGAAAAACTAACTTAGAAAACACTATTAGAATAAATAATAAGAAAAATTATTTATAAAACTTTTGAAAGAAAAAAAATAATTAAATTTTTTCATTCATTTTTGAAATTGAGTATGCAGAATTAATAACGTAAGAAAAACTAACTTAGAAAGAAAAAAATAATTAAAATTTTTTCAATTTTTTAAAGAGATTCATTTTTAAAATTACAAAAAAAAAAAAATTAAAATTTAAATTTTTAAAAATTTGAAATATGAGTATACAGATTAAATAACGTAAGAAAAACTAACTTAGAAAACCTTTGAAAGAAAAAAATAATTAAAATTTTTCATTCAAGTTTTAAAAAATAAAAAAAAAATTGAAAAAAATTGAAATTTTTAAAAATTTGAAATTGAGTATGCAGAGTTAAAACGTAAGAAAAACTAACTTAAAAAAACGTTGAAAGAAAAAAAATAATTAGAATTTTTTCATTCAAGTTTTAAAAAAAAAAATTGAAAAAATTGAAATTTTTAAAAATTTGAAATTGAGTATGCAGAGTTAATAACGTAAGAAAAACTAACTTAGAAAACCTTTGAAAGAAAAAATAATTAAAATTTTTTCAATTTTTTTAAGAGATTTCATTGTTAAAATTAAAAAAAAAATGATAAAAATTTAAAGTTTTAAAAATTTGAAATTGAGTATGCAAAATTAATAACGTAAGAAAAACTAACTTAGAAAACTTTTGAAAGAAAAAAATAATTTTTTTAAATTTTAAATTAAAATATACAAAATAAAAATTTGAAATTGAATAATAAACGTAAAAAAAACTAACTTAAAAAAACGTTGAAAGAAAAAAAATAATTAGAATTTTTTATTCAATTTTTACATATAAAAAAAAAAATTGAAAAAAATAAATTTTAAAAATTTGAAATTGAGTATACAGAGTTAATAACGTAAGAAAAACTAACTTAGAAAACCTTTGAAAGAAAAAAAATAATTAGAATTTTTCATTCAATTTTAAAAAAATAAAAAAAAATTGAAAAAATATAAATTTTTAAAAATTTGAAATTGAGTATGCAGAGTTAATAACGTAAGAAAAACTAACTTAGAAAACCTTTGAAAGAAAAAAATAATTAGAATTTTTCATTCAAGTTTTAAAAAATAAAAAAAAATTGAAAAAATAATAAATTTTTAAAAATTTGAAATTGAGTATACAGAATTAATAACGTAAGAAAAACTAACTTAGAAAACGAATATTCAGAATTACTACATACAAAACTTATTAGAAAACTTTTGAAAGAAAAAAAATAATTAAAATTTTTCATTCAATTTTTAAAAAATAAAAAAAAAAATTTAAAATTTAAATTTTTAAAAATTTGAAATTGAGTATACAGAATTAATAACGTAAGAAAAACTAACTTAGAAAACGATATTCAGAATAATACTAGAAAAAATAACTTAGAAAACTTTGAAAGAAAAAAATAATTAGAATTTTTCATTCAAGTTTTAAAAAATAAAAAAAAATTGAAAAAATTAATTTTTAAAAATTTGAAATTGAGTATGCAGAATTAATAACGTAAGAAAAACTAACTTAGAAAACCTTTGAAAGAAAAAAAATAATTAGAATTTTTTCATTCAATTTAAAAAAAATAAAAAAAATTGAAAAAATATAATTTTTAAAAATTTGAAATTGAGTATGCAGAGTTAATAACGTAAGAAAAACTAACTTAGAAAACCTTTGAAAGAAAAAAATAATTAGAATTTTTTCATTCAAGTTTTAAAAAATAAAAAAAAATTAAAAAATATAAATTTTTAAAAATTTGAAATTGAGTATGCAGAGTTAAAACGTAAGAAAAACTAACTTAGAAAACACTATTCAGATTATAACCTACGAAACACTCATTTAAAAACTTTTGAAAGAAAAAAAATAATTAAAATTTTTCATTTAATTTTTAAAAAATAAAAAAAAAATTTTAAATATATAAATTTTTAAAAATTTGAAATTGAGTATGCAGAGTTAATAACGTAAGAAAAACTAACTTAGAAAACGAGTATTCAGAATTATAACTACGAAAAACTAACTTGAAAACTTTTGAAAGAAAAAAATAATTAGAATTTTTCATTCAATTTTAAAAAAATAAAAAAAAATTGAAAAAATTGAAATTTTTAAAAATTTGAAATTGAGTATACAGAATTAATAACGTAAGAAAAACTAACTTAGAAAACCTTTGAAAGAAAAAAAATTAAAATTTTTCATTCAATTTTTAAAAAATAAAAAAAATTTGAAAAATTGAAATTTTTAAAAATTTGAAATTGAGTATACAGATTTAATAACGTAAGAAAAACTAACTTAGAAAACGATATTAGAATTATAAATAAAAAAATTATTTAAAAATTTTTGAAAGAAAAAAAATAATTAGAATTTTTTCATTCATTTTTGAAATTGAGTATGCAGAATTAATAACCTAAGAAGAACTAACTTAAAATTTTTTCAATTTTTTTAAGATAATTCATTTTTAAAATTAAAAAAAAAAAAATTAAAAATTTAAATTTTTAAAAATTTGAAATATGAGTATGCAGAATTAATAACGTAAGAAAAACTTATTTAGAAAACTTTTGAAAGAAAAAAATAATTAAAATTTTTCATTTAATTTTTAAAAAATAAAAAAAAATTGAAAAAATTAAATTTTTAAAAATTTGAAATTGAGTATGCAGAATTAATAACGTAAGAAAAACTAACTTAGAAAACCTTTGAAAGAAAAAAATAATTAGAATTTTTTCATTCAAGTTTTAAAAAATAAAAAAAAATTTAAAATATATAAATTTTTAAAAATTTGAAATTGAGTATACAGAGTTAATAACGTAAGAAAAACTAACTTAGAAAACGAATATTCAGAATAAAAAAATAATAAAAATTATTTCATAAAACTTTTGAAAGAAAAAAAATAATTAAAATTTTTTCATTCAAATTTAAATTGAGTATACAGAATTAATAACGTAAGAAAAACTAACTTAGAAAATTTTTGAAATAAAAAATAATTAGAATTTATTTTTAAAATTATAAAAAAAAAAATTTAAATATATAAATTTTTAAAAATTTGAAATTGAGTATACAGAATTAATAACGTAAGAAAAACTAACTTAGAAAACCTTTGAAAGAAAAAAATAATTAGAATTTTTCATTCAATTTTTAAAAAATAAAAAAAAAATTGAAAAAATTAAATTTTTAAAAATTTGAAATTGAGTATGCAGAATTAATAACGTAAGAAAAACTAACTTAGAAAACCTTTGAAAGAAAAAAAATAATTAGAATTTTTTCATTCAATTTTTAAAAATTAAAAAAAATTAAAAAATTGAAATTTTTAAAAATTTGAAATTGAGTATACAGAATTAATAACGTAAGAAAAACTAACTTAGAAAACCTTTGAAAGAAAAAAATAATTAGAATTTTTTCAATTTTTCAAGATTTTATTAAAAAATTAAAAAAAAATTAAAAAATTTAAATTTTTAAAAATTTGAAATTGAGTATGCAGAGTTAATAACGTAAGAAAAACTAACTTAGAAAACCTTGAAAGAAAAAAAATTATTACAATTTTTTTAAGAATTTCATTTTTAAAATTAAAAAAAAAATGATAAAAATTTAAATTTTTAAAAATTTGAAATTGAGTATGCAGAGTTAATAACGTAAGAAAAACTAACTTAGAAAACCTTTGAAAGAAAAAAAATAATTAAAATTTTTCATTCAATTTTTAAAAAATAAAAAAAATTTGAAGAATTGAAATTTTTAAAAATTTGAAATTGAGTATACAGATTAAATAACGTAAGAAAAACTAACTTAGAAAACCTTTGAAAGAAAAAAAATAATTAGAATTTTTTCAATTTTTTCAAGAAATTTTATTTTTAAATAAAAAAAATTGAAAAAATTTAAATTTTTAAAAATTTGAAATTGAGTATGCAGAGTTAATAACGTAAGAAAAACTAACTTAGAAAACCTTTGAAAGAAAAAAATAATTAGAATTTTTTCATTCAATTTTTAAAAATAAAAAAAAATTGAAAATATAAATTTTTAAAAATTTGAAATTGAGTATACAGAATTAATAACGTAAGAAAAACTAACTTAGAAAACCTTTGAAAGAAAAAAATAATTAGAATTTTTTCATTCAATTTTTAAAAAATAAAAAAAATTTGAAAAATTATAAATTTTTAAAAATTTGAAATTGAGTATGCAGAGTTAATAACGTAAGAAAAACTAACTTAGAAAACCTTGAAAAAAATAAAATTATTTGAATTTTTTTAAAATTTCATTTTTAAAATAAAAAAAAATTGAAAAAATTGAAATTTTTAAAAATTTGAAATTGAGTATGCAGAATTAATAACGTAAGAAAAACTAACTTAGAAAACCTTTGAAAGAAAAAAAATAATTAGAATTTTTCATTCAAGTTTTAAAAAATAAAAAAAAATTGAAAAAAAATTTAAATTTTTAAAAATTTGAAATTGAGTATGCAGAATTAATAACGTAAGAAAAACTAACTTAGAAAACACTTTGAAAGAAAAAAATAATTAAAATTTTTTTAATTTTTTAAGAGATTTTATTTTAAAATTAAAAAAAATTATAAAAATTTAAATTTTTAAAAATTTGAAATTGAGTATGCAGAGTTAAAACGTAAGAAAAACTAACTTAAAAAAACGTTGAAAGAAAAAAAATAATTAGAATTTTTTCATTCAATTTTAAAAAATAAAAAAAAAATTTAAAAAATATAAATTTTTAAAAATTTGAAATTGAGTATGCAGAGTTAAAACGTAAGAAAAACTAACTTAAAAAAACGTTGAAAGAAAAAAAATAATTAGAATTTTTTCATTCAAGTTTTAAAAAATAAAAAAAAATTGAAAAAATTGAAATTTTTAAAAATTTGAAATTGAGTATACAGAGTTAATAACGTAAGAAAAACTAACTTAGAAAACCTTTGAAAGAAAAAAATTATTAGAATTTTTTCATTCAAGTTTTAAAAAATAAAAAAAAATTGAAAAAATATAAATTTTTAAAAATTTGAAATTGAGTATACAGAATTAATAACGTAAAAAAACTAACTTAGAAAACCTTTGAAAGAAAAAAAATTAGAATTTTTTCATTCAATTTTTAAAAAATAAAAAAAAATTGAAAAATTGAAATTTTTAAAAATTTGAAATTGAGTATACAGATTTAATAACGTAAGAAAAACTAACTTAGAAAACCTTTGAAAGAAAAAAATAATTAGAATTTTTTTCATTCAAGTTTTAAAAAATAAAAAAAAATTAAAAAATTAAATTTTTAAAAATTTGAAATTGAGTATACAGAAAATAACTAGAAACTTTTGAAAGAAAAAAAATAATTAGAATTTTTTCATTCATTTTTTTTAAAATAAAAAAAAAATTGAAAAAATTGAAATTTTTAAAAATTTGAAATTGAGTATGCAGAATTAATAACGTAAGAAAAACTAACTTAGAAAACCTTTGAAAGAAAAAAATAATTAGAATTTTTTCATTCAATTTTTAAAAAATAAAAAAAAATTGAAAAAATATAAATTTTTAAAAATTTGAAATTGAGTATACAGATTTAATAACGTAAGAAAAACTAACTTAGAAAACCTTTGAAAGAAAAAAATAATTAGAAATTTTTTCAATTTTTTAAAGATTTTTAAAAAATAAAAAAAAATTAAAAATATAAATTTTTAAAAATTTGAAATTGAGTATGCAGAGTTAATAACGTAAGAAAAACTAACTTAGAAAACCTTTGAAAGAAAAAAAATAATTAGAATTTTTTCATTCAATTTTTAAAAATAAAAAAAATTTGAAAAATTAAATTTTTAAAAATTTGAAATTGAGTATGCAGAGTTAATAACGTAAGAAAAACTAACTTAGAAAACCTTTGAAAGAAAAAAATAATTAGAATTTTTTCATTCAAGTTTTAAAAAATAAAAAAAAAATTGAAAAAATTTAAATTTTTAAAAATTTGAAATTGAGTATGCAGAATTAATAACGTAAGAAAAACTAACTTAGAAAACCTTTGAAAGAAAAAAATATTAGAATTTTTTCATTCAATTTTTAAAAAATAAAAAAAAATTGAAAAATTAAATTTTTAAAAATTTGAAATTGAGTATACAGATTTAATAACGTAAGAAAAACTAACTTAGAAAACCTTTGAAAGAAAAAAATAATTAAAATTTTTTCAATTTTATAAAGGATTTTATTTAAAATTAAAAAAAATTGAAAAAATTTAAATTTTTAAAAATTTGAAATTGAGTATACAGATTTAATAACGCAAGAAAAACTAACTTAAAAAACCTTTGAAAGAAAAAAAATAATTAAAATTTTTCATTCAAGTTTTAAAAAATAAAAAAAAATATGAAAAAATTAAATTTTTAAAAATTTGAAATTGAGTATGCAGAGTTAATAACGTAAGAAAAACTAACTTAGAAAACCTTTGAAAGAAAAAAATAATTAGAATTTTTTCATTCAATTTTAAAAAAATAAAAAAAAATTGAAAAAATTAAATTTTTAAAAATTTGAAATTGAGTATGCAGAGTTAATAACGTAAGAAAAACTAACTTAGAAAACCTTTGAAAGAAAAAAAATAATTAGAATTTTTTCATTCAATTTTTAAAAAATAAAAAAAATTTAAAATTATTAAAAATTTGAAATTGAGTATGCAGATTAATAACGTAAGAAAAACTAACTTAGAAAACCTTTGAAAGAAAAAAATAATTAGAATTTTTCATTCAAGTTTTAAAAAATAAAAAAAAAATTGAAAAATTGAAATTTTTAAAAATTTGAAATTGAGTATACAGATTAATAACGTAAGAAAAACTAACTTAGAAAACCTTTGAAAGAAAAAAAATAATTAGAATTTTTCATTCAATTTTTAAAAAATAAAAAAAAAAATTAAAAAATTTAAATTTTTAAAAATTTGAAATTGAGTATGCAGAGTTAATAACGTAAGAAAAACTAACTTAGAAAACCTTTGAAAGAAAAAAAATAATTAAAATTTTTTCAAATTTTTTTCGAGAGATTTATTGTTAAAATTAAAAAAAAATATATATAAATTTAATTTTTAAAAATTTGAAATTGAGTATTCAGAATTAATAACGTAAGAAAAACTAACTTAGAAAACCTTTGAAAGAAAAAAATAATTAGAATTTTTTCATTCATTTTTTTTTAAATAAAAAAAATTGAAAAAATTTAAATTTTTAAAAATTTGAAATTGAGTATACAGAATTAATAACGTAAGAAAAACTAACTTAGAAAACCTTTGAAAGAAAAAAAATAATTAAAATTTTTTTCAATTTTTTTAAAGAGATTTATTGTTAAAATTAAAAAAAATATATAAAAATTTAAATTTTTAAAAATTTGAAATGATATTCAGAATTATTAACCTACGAATTTTTAAAAAATAAAAAGAAAATTGAGTATGCAGAGTTAATAACGTAAGAAAAACTAACTTAGAAAACCTTTGAAAAAAAAATAATTAGAATTTTTTCTTCAATTTTTAAAAAATAAAAAAAATATATATATATCTAAATTTTTAAAAATGAATTGCTGTTCGTTAGTCTCGCTAAAACTCGAGAATGGCTGAACGGATTTATCTTATCTTGGTCTTGAATTATTCGTGGAGGTCTAGGGAAGGTTTAAAACGTGAGAAAAATTCGATTAATTGCCGGGAAAATCCTCAAAACAGTATTTTTCTATTTCCCATTCAAACGTTTTCTAAATAAAATGGAATCAATTTGTAATTTATTACCGCTGTATAAATTTCAAATTCGTATGCGCGTTGGAGGATCTAATATCGCGTTCCGAAACTCAAAAAAAGTGAAAGTGAATCGCGAACGCGACAAAATTGCATAGTCTCACAGCTTCATATAGCTTCGAGAAAATTAATTTTAGCTAACTTCAGTTGTTAATCTGTCAGATTATTTTTTTAATAAGTCTATATAGAAATCGAAAGATAAATCTTAAGTTTTGTCACAAACGTTAAATTATAAATCTTAAGTTAAATTTCTGAACGCAATCATAATATTTGACATTAGATTTGACAACCAACTAATATGTCAATCCATCCTGTCTGTCGCTTTTCAGTCAGAGCACGGAAAAAAGTATTACGATATTATATTGTGTTACGAGTTACGATATCTATGAATGCATCCTTCTATCTTTGTGGCTACGTGCGCGAGAACTTTCTTTACTTTGGTGATCCTTTGTGATAGTGACATTCCAAGTAATGTGCTCTTTTTTGTGATAGTGACACTTTACTGCTAAATAAGCGGGAAATTTTCTCAATTACAATTTACGATGCCGAGGAGAAGACGACCTAACGTAGGTCGTCGTAGTCAATCAAATGTGCGAAGAGCTACCTCACGTGCTAACCGCACTGATGACCAGAGACAGAGAGATCAAGAAAATAGTCGTATTGCTATGTCAGAATTGCGTTCTTTAGTGAGTGACAATGTAGGAGATAGGCTTAGAATGCAACGAGTTCGTGCACATCAAACACAACAACAGCAAGAGAGATTTCATTGTTAAAATTAAAAAAAAAAATTATAAAAAATTAAAGTTTTAAAAATTTGAAATGAGTATTCAAACTAACTAACTAACTACGAAAAACTAATTTAGAAAACTTTTGAAAGAAAAAAAATAATTAAAATTTTTAATTTAATTTTTAAAAAATAAAAAAAAATTGAAAAAATTTAAATTTTGAAAAATTTGAAATTGAGTATGCAGAATTAAAAACGTAAGAAAAACTAACTTAGAAAACCTTTGAAAGAAAAAAAATAATTAGAATTTTTTCAATTTTTTTTAAGAATTTATTTAAAATTAAAAAATGAAAAAATTTAAATTTTTAAAAATTTGAAATTGAGTATTCAGAATTAATAACGTAAGAAAAACTTATTTAGAAAACCTTTGAAAGAAAAAAAATAATTAAATTTTTTTATTCAATTTTTTTAAAATAAAATAAAAATTGAAATTTAAAAAAATTGGAAATTGAGTATACAGAATTAATAACGTAAGAAAAACTAACTTAGAAAACCTTTGAAAGAAAAAAATAATTAGAACTTTTTATTCAATTTTTAAAATAAAAAAAAAATTTGAAAAATTAAATTTTTAAAAATTTGAAATTGAGTATGCAGAATTAATAACGTAAGAAAAACTAACTTAGAAAAACAAAAAAAAAAAATTTTTACAATTTTTTTAAGAGATTTCATTGTTAAAATTAAAAAAAAAATGAAAAAATTTAAATTTTTAAAAATTTGAAATTGAGTATTCAAATTTAATAACGTAAGAAAAACTAACTTAGAAAACTTTTGAAAGAAAAAAATAATTAAAATTTTTCATTTAATTTTTAAAAAATAAAAAAAAATTAATAAAAATTTAAATTTTTAAAAATTTGAAATTGAGTATGCAGAATTAATAACGTAAGAAAAACTAACTTAGAAAACAACTTTGAAAGAAAAAAATAATTAAAATTTTTTCAATTTTTTAAGAGATTTATTTTAAAATTAAAAAAAAATGATAAAAATTTAAATTTTTAAAATTTGAAATGAGTATTCAAAATTAATAACGTAAGAAAAACTAATTAAGAAAACTTTTGAAAGAAAAAAATAATTAAATTTTTTCATTTAATTTTTAAAAATTAAAAAAAAAATTGAAAAAATTTAAATTTTTAAAAATTTGAAATTGAGTATGCAGAATTAATAACGTTAGAAAAACTAACTTAGAAAACCTTTGAAAGAAAAAAAATAATTAGAATTTTTTCATTCTATTTTTTAAATAAAAAAAAATTGAAAAAATTAAAAAAAATTTGAAATTGAGTATGCAGAATTAATAATGTAAGAAAAACTAACTTAGAAAACCTTAGAAAGAAAAAAATTATTAAAATTTTTTCATTCAAGTTTTAAAAAATAAAAAAAAATTGAAAAAATTGAAATTTTAAAAATTTGAAATTGAGTGTACAGAATTGAACTTTTGAAAGAAAAAAAATAATTAGAATTTTTTCATTCAATTTTTATTAAATAAAATAAAAATTGAAAAAATTGAGAAAAAAAAATTGAAATTGAGTATGCAGAATTAATAACGTAAGAAAAACTAACTTAGAAAACCTTTGAAAAAAAAAATAATTAGAATTTTTTCATTCAAGTTTTAAAAAATAAAAAAAAATTAAAAAAATTAAATTTTTAAAAATTTGAAATTGAGTGTACAGAATTGAACTTTTGAAAGAAAAAAAATAATTAGAATTTTTTCATTCAATTTTTTTTAAATAAAAAAAAATTGAAAAAATTGAGAAATTTAAAAATTTGAAATTGAGTATGCAGAGTTAATAACGTAAGAAAAACTAACTTAGAAAACCTTTGAAAAAAAAATAATTAGAATTTTTTCATTCAATTTTTAAAAAATAAAAAAAAATTGAAAAAATTGAAATTTTTAAAAATTTGAAATTGAGTATACAGAATTAATAACGTAAGAAAAACTAACTTAGAAAACCTTTGAAAGAAAAAAAATAATTAACATTTTTCAGTTTTTTTAAAGAGATTTCATTGTTAAAATTTAAAAAAAAAATGATTAAAATTTAAAGTTTTAAAAATTTGAAATGATGAGTATTCAGAATTAATAACGTAAGAAAAACTAATTAAGAAAACTTTTAAAGAAAAAAATAATTAAAATTTTTCATTTAATTAAAAAAAAAAAAAAAATTGTAAAAATTTAAATTTTTAAAAATTTGAAATTGAGTATGCAGAGTATAATTTAATAATAAGAAATCTAAGAAAAACTAACTTAGAAAACTTTTGAAAGTAAAAAAATTAATAAAATTTTTTTATACAATTGTTAAAACTAAAAAAAAAAATATTTTAAAAATTTAAATTTTTAAAAATTTGAAATTGAGTATGCAGAATTTTTTTTTTAAGATTTATTGTTAAAATTTCAAACAAAAAAATTTAGAAAAATTAAAAGTATAAAAAATTTGAAATTGAGTATTCAGAAATTTTTAAAAATTTGAAATTGAGTATACAGAATTAATAACCTAAGAAAAACTAACTTAGAAAACCTTTGAAAGAAAAAAATAATTAAAATTTTTCATTCAATTGTAAAAATTAAAAAAAAAATTGAAAAATTTAAATTTTTTAAAATTTGAAATTGAGTATACAGAATAATAACCTAAGAAAAACTAACTTAGAAAACCTTAGAAAGAAAAAAAAGTTAACATTTTTTCAGTTTTTTTTAAAGAGATTTCATTGTTAAAATTTAAAAAAAATTATTAAAATTTAAAGTTTTAAAAATTTGAAATGAGTATTCAAAATTATTAACCTAAGAAAAACTAACTTAGAAAACCTTTGAAAGAAAAAAAAAAATTAAAATTTTGTCATTCAATTGTTAAAATTAAAAAAAATATTGAAAAATTAAAATTTTTAAAAATTTGAAATTGAGTATGCAGAATTAATAACGTAAGAAAAACTAACTTAGAAAACCTTTGAAAGAAAAAAAATAATTAAAATTTTTCATTCAATTTTTAAAAAATAAAAAAAAAAATTGAAAAAATTTAAATTTTTAAAAATTTGAAATTGAGTATGCAGAATTAATAACGTAAGAAAAACTAACTTAGAAAACCTTTGAAAGAAAAAAAATATTTAGAATTTTTTCATTCAATCTTTAAAAAATAAAAAAAAAATTGAAATTTTAAAAAATTTGAAATTGAGTATGCAGAATAATAACCTAAGAAAAACTAACTTAGAAAACCTTAGAAAAAAAAAAATAATTAACATTTTTTCAATTTCATAAAGGATTTCATTGTTAAAATTTAAAATAAAATGGTAAAAATTTAAATTTTTAAAAATTTGAAATTGAGTATTCAGAATTATTAACGTACGAAAAACTAATTTAGAAAACTTTTGAAAGAAAAAAATAATTAAAATTTTTTCATTCATTTTTTTTTTAATAAAAAATTGAAATTATTAAAAATTTGAAATTGAGTATGCAATTAATAACGTAAGAAAAACTAACTTAGAAAACCTTTGAAAGAAAAAAAATAATTAACATTTTTTCATTCATTTTTTTTTTAATAAAAAATTGAAATTATTAAAAATTTGAAATTGAGTATGCAATTAATAACGTAAGTAAAACTAACTTAGAAAACCTTTGAAAGAAAAAAATAATTAGAATTTTTTCATTCAATATTTAAAAAATAAAAAATAAAAATTGAAAAATTGAACTTTTTAAAAATTAATTAATTAATTAATAACGCAAGAAAAACTAACTTAGAAAACCTTTGAAAGAAAAAAAATAATTCGAATTTTTCATTCAATTTTTAAAAAATAAAAAAAAAAATTAAAAAATATAAATTTTTTAAAATTTGAAATTGAGTATGCAGAATTAATAACGGAAGAAAAACTAACTTAGAAAAGCTTAGAAAGAAAAAAAAATAATTAACATTTTTTCAAATTTTTTTGGAGAGATTTCATTGTTAAAATTAAAAAAAAATATATATAAATTTAAGTTTTAAAAATTTGAAATGAGTATTCAGAATTATTAACCTACGAAAAACTAATTTAGAAAACTTTTAAAAGAAAAAAATAATTTGAATTTTTTCATTAATATTTCTTTTAAATAAACAAAAAATTAAAAAAATTTAAATTATTAAAAATTTGAAATTGAGTATACAGAATTAATAACGTAAGAAAAACTAACTTAGAAAACCTTAGAAAGAAAAAAAATAAGTAATTTTTTTTCAATTTTTTTTTTAAAGAGATTTCATTGTTAAAATTAAAAAAAATATATAAAAATTTTAAGTTTTAAAAATTTGAAATGAGTATTCAGAATTATTAACCTACGAATTTTTAAAAAATAAAAAGAAAATTGAGTATGCAAAGTTAATAACGTAAGAAACCTTAACTTAGAAAACCATAGAAAAAAAAATAATTAGAATTTTTTCTTCAATTTTTAAAAAATAAAAAAAATATATATCTATCTATATATATAAAAATGAATTGCTGTTCGTTAGTCTCGCTAAAACTCGAGAATGGCTGAACGGATTTATCTTATCTTGGTCTTGAATTATTCGTGGAGATCTAGGGAAGGTTTAAAAGGTGAGAAAAATTCGATTAATTGCCGGGAAAATCCTCAAAACAGTATTTTTCTATTTCCCATACAAACGTTTTCTAAATAAAATGGAGTCAATTTGTAATTTATTACCGCTGTATAAAGTTCAAATTCGCATGCGCGTTGGAGGATCTAATATCGCGTTCCGAAACTCAAAAAAAGTGAAAGTGAATCGCGAACGCGACAAAATTGCATAGTCTCACAGCTTCATATAGCTTCGAGAAAATTAATTTTAGCTAACTTCAGTTGTTAATCTGTCAGATTATTTTTTTAATAAGTCTATATAGAAATCGAAAGATAAATCTTAAGTTTTGTCACAAACGTTAAATTATAAATCTTAAGTTAAATTTCTGAACGCAATCATAATATTTGACATTAGATTTGACAACCAACTAATATGTCAATCCATCCTGTCTGTCGCTTTTCAGTCAGAGCACGGAAAAAAGTATTACGATATTATATTGTGTTACGAGTTACGATATCTATGAATGCATCCTTCTATCTTTGTGGCTACGTGCGCGAGAACTTTCTTTACTTTGGTGATTCTTTGTGATAGTGACATTCCAAGTAATGTGCTCTTTTTTGTGATAGTGACACTTTACTGCTAAATAAGCGGGAAATTTTCTCAATTACAATTTACGATGCCGAGGAGAAGACGACCTAACGTAGGTCGTCGTAGTCAATCAAATGTGCGAAGAGCTACCTCACGTGCTAACCGCACTGATGACCAGAGACAGAGAGATCAAGAAAATAGTCGTATTGCTATGTCAGAATTGCGTTCTTTAGTGAGTGACAATGTAGGAGATAGGCTTAGAATGCAACGAGTTCGTGCACATCAAACACAACAACAGCAAGCTAGACATAATGAAATTGAGCGAATCCGCAGACGCAGTGCTCCTGTGATTCTTGAACGAGCTGCATTCCACTATGATCCGGCAATTGATTATTGTGCCGACAAATCAGTAACAATTGGGGAAATGAAAACAATTTTTAAATATTTTAAGGCGTTAAAATACACTGGTGAATCTACTGGATTATGTTGTGCTGAAGGCAAAGTAAAATTGCCACAATTGGTCCCACCACCAGATCCTTTACGCTCTTTAGTTTCTGGGATTGGAAATGATTCTAAGCACTTTTTGACCAACATTCAGAAATATAACAACTGTTTCCAGATGACATCATTTGGTGCTACACATATTATACAAGACAATGTCATGCCCACTTTCAAGGTATTATATAAGAATATTTTTTTATATTATTCAAGTTTGTACTAAAATAAATATATATTGGAAATAATTAATGGACAAATTTTTAAAAATTACAGATACAAGGACAAATTTATCACTTACTGGGAACTCTGTTACCACTACCTGATGCAGATCATCAATTTTTACAAATTTATTTTATGGGCAATTCAGATGCGGAAATTAATAATCGTTGTGCTCACAATCCAACAGTGAAGAGAACCATTGTCCAACAATTACAAATGTTTCTTCATCAGAATAACAATTTAGTAAACATGTTCAAAATAGCATTGGATCGGATGCCATCTGATAGCCATAACATTATTATTCGAGCTGACAAAACACCTGCCGGTGAACACACAAGGAGGTTCAATTCACCTACCATTGATGAAGTGGCTGTTGTCATTGTGGGAGAAAATTTACAATCTAGAGATATTGTGCTTCATCGTCGGAATAGTGATTTAAAACGTGTATCTGAAACACACAGGAGTTATGATGCACTACAATATCCTTTGATCTTCTGGCAGGGGGAAGATGGATACCATTTTAATATCAAAATGGTAAATCAAGTAACAGGTAAATGAATTGAACAAGATTAAATAATATTTTTAAATTCAATTCATCGAAGTAACAATTTAAACATTTATCATTTTTGATTGCAGGTGCTGAAACCAACAAAAAAGTTAGTGCTATGAATTTCTATTCATACAGACTCATGATCCGTCAAGGTGAAGTAAATCATATTTTGATGTGTCAACGACTTTTTCATCAGTTTGCAGTTGATATGTATGTCAAAATTGAGACTGAACGATTGACATACATCCGTTTGAACCAACGACGGCTACGGTCAGAGGAATACATTCATCTCCGCGATGCTATAAATGCTGATGGCAATGTGAATAATGTAGGAAGAATGACAATTTTGCCAGCTACTTATATAGGAAGCCCACGCCACATGCATGAATATGCTCAGGATGCTATGTCATATGTTAGGCATTATGGCCGCCCAGACTTATTTGTTACATTCACATGTAACCCAAAATGGTCCGAAATCAAGAAGGAATTACTACATAGCCAAACACCAGTTGATAGACATGACATAACCGCCAGAGTTTTTAAACAAAAATTAAAATCTCTCATGAATTTTTTAATAAAGCATTGTGTGTATGGCCGAGTCCGTTGTTGGATGTACTCTGTAGAATGGCAAAAGCGTGGATTGCCACATGCGCACATTTTAGTCTGGTTAGTGGACAAAATAAGGCCAGATGAGATTGATTCCATAATTTCAGCTGAAATTCCAGATGAAATAGTTGACCCAAAATTGCATGCAGTAGTTACCAAACACATGATACATGGACCTTGCGGACATTTCAACTACAATTCACACTGTATGGTCGACGGTAGGTGTTCCAAGCGATACCCAAGAGACCTGCTTGCTGAAACCATAACGGGAAATGATGGATACCCATTGTATCGTCGGCGATCAGTTGCGGACAGTGGGCGATCGGTAGTTGTGAAGGTAAGAGGACAAAATGTTGATGTAGACAATCGTTGGATTGTGCCATACTCGCCAATATTGTCCAAAGCTTTTGAGACTCACATCAATGTGGAATATTGTAATTCTGTGAAGTCGATAAAGTACATATGTAAATATGTTAATAAAGGTAGTGATATGGCTGTCTTCGGTGTAACCAATGCAAATGATGAAATATCACAGTACCAGATGGGTCGCTATGTAAGTAGCAATGAAGCTATTTGGCGAATCTTTTCATTTGCGATCCATGGATGACACCCTACAGTAGTCCATTTGGCAGTCCATTTAGAAAATGGTCAACGAGTTTATTTTAATGCATCTAACGCGGCAGACAGGGCGGCACATCCACCGTCGACAACATTAACAAGTTTCTTCACAGTCTGTCAAACTGATGATTTTGCTCGCACTTTGCTGTATGCTGACATGCCACGCTATTACACATGGAACGCATCATCGAAATCGTTTCAGCGTCGAAAACAAGGAACACCAGTTGAAGGACATCCAAATGTATTTGCTTCAGATGCTCTGGGTCGCATCTACACAGTACATCCAAATAACGATGAATGTTATTATTTGCGGTTGTTGTTGGTGAATGTTCGTGGTCCGACATCGTTTCAACAACTGAGAACAGTTAATGGACAGCTGTGTGCGACTTACCGTGAGGCATGTCAACTATTACATTTACTTGAGAATGATTCGCACTGGGATGATACGCCCAAGGATTCCGTAATATCTTCATCGCCGCATCAAATTCGTACATTGTTTGCGATTATCATATCGACATGTTTCCCCTCGAATCCAAAAGATTTGTGGGTTAAGTATAGAGATGACATGTCTGAGGATGTTTTGCATCGTGTGCGCCGTCAAACTTTGAATCATACACTACAAATGACTGAAGAAATTTACAATGACACATTGATCATGATAGAAGATATGTGTTTATTGATGGCAAATAAAGTATTGTCGTGTTTGGGAATGACAGCACCCAATCGTCATATGCACGATGCATTAAACCACGAGTTGCAAAGAGAACATCAGTACGACATTGAAGCATTGGCCGAAACAGTTCGTACAAATGTTCCACAATTAAATCAACAACAAAGAATTGCGTACGACACTTTGATAGAAGCTGTGAACAGTGGATCTGGTGGAATTTATTTCTTATTTATTTAAAGATCTTCGTGACAACCAAAATATTTTTGGTGGGGCCATGATTCTGTTGTCAGGTGATTTTCGTCAGACTCTTCCAGTTATTCCCCGATCAACTGTTGCTGATGAACTAAATGCATGCCTAAAATCAACAAATTTGTGGCAGTACGTAAAGACACTCCACTTAACAACTAACATGCGAGTATTTTTGCAACAAGATGAAACTGCAAATGTGTTTGCGAAGCAGTTGTTAGACATTGGAAATAATAAAGTTGCAGTGGACACCTCGACCGGATTCATCACATTACCTACAGATTTCTGTCACATCACAGACTCAAAAGTGGAGCTTATTCAGCGAGTTTTCCCAGATATAGCGCAAAAGTTCAATAACCATAATTGGCTGGGTGAACGAGCAATATTAGCAGCGAAAAA
>JAWNOB010000036.1:0-13153 GCA_035046265.1 Drosophila bunnanda | reverse complement strand
TCTCTATACTTATTTTTGTCATTGTAATCACATAATTCAATGAGCATTTTGCTATTCATTATGTTGAATTTGGAATAGCATTCTTTACTATCTCTTTATTCAATATCAGTTTCATTCAGGCAGTTGTCATCATCATGACTTCTCAGTGGTAAACACGCTGTTAGAGCCAGCACCTGTGGCTCCACCACCAGAGGCATGTATCAATAATTAATCGGTGTCATCAGTTTGTGAGCATTAGGAAATGCCAGCTCCCTGCCAGTGGAATCTGACACCGAGGTCATTGGTTTATAAAAAATGAGTGACAACTAGTATGCCATCACTAGGTATTGGGAAACTTTGTTCGACTAAATGGAAGTCATGTGGGATTATATACTTACCTGTAGTGAGTTCTATAAAGGCTAAGCCTTTTGAAAAAGTATTACCTTCGCCAATACCCGTTATTTGAGTAGTAATTGTTTCGTTTATATTGTCGAATACATCTATATTTTCTTTTAATATAGATGTATCTGCACCCGTATCTACTAACAGTGTAAAAGATTTACCTGTTCTTTCATTATTTATTTTTATGAATATGCTTAGATTAAGGTTGATGTTTTTTATAGAGCTATTTATTGGCTCTGAACATCTGAGGGGTTTCGTTGGTTTTCCGAGTTGCCTTGAACTACTCGGACATTACCTCTATTTCCATTATTCTGGTTTCGGGAGTTATACCGGTTAGAATTGTTTCTACCTCGGTTGCCACCTCGGTAATTCCCTCTGAAATTACCCCTATTGTTGCCATTATTATTATAGTTGGAATTGAACCTACCGCGGTAGTTTCCACGATTTCCTCTATTATTGGCTTTTGGCCCTCGGTAATACAGTATAGTGTTTGCACTGCCTGTTTCATCTGTGCACCAACTAACGAATTTTTCTGTAAGTTCATTCATGTTTTTGAAGTTGCCTGCCTTCATTATATATTTGATTTTAATGTTTGTGAAATTGTCTATAACTGCTTTAGTAGCATCTCTTATGCTATAACTATGTGCTCTTTCTCAGATACTCCATCATCAAGATAGGCTCCTTCTAAAGCTGTTGTGAGTTTTTCAACTTCTTGTATGTATTGATTAGCAGTTTTCTGCTTTTGTTGTAAATTGTACAGCTTTGATACAATTGTAGCTACTGAGTCTCCTTGGACTCTAGACTTCAATGTATCTATTATGGCTTTTATAGTTAATTCATTTGTTATTAACTTTCTGACATGGCCTTTAAGTTTAGTTTTTATTATATTAATAACAGCTGCTTCATGCGTACTTTTCAGTGAGTCAATCACGTTTAACCCGTATATGAAGCCTGTTAGATTTTCTGCCCTACCATCGAAGTCTGGTAACGTTGATGAGGCGAACCTAAGGAAATCCATTTGAGAAGTAGCCATGTTTGGTTCTGTTTCTTCAAGTGGTTCTATGTCGCTATCCGCTTCAGTGTCGATACTTACTATTGGCATAGATTCATTAAGATCTTCTAGTTGACCTGAATCAAAAGTTGCCATTAACTTCAAATCTTTTGGGATATCTAGTGATTTGATAATTTTTCGACATTGATTTACGTGCTGAACTGTAAGCCTATTCTCTTTACTTAAATAAAGCTGAACTATGTTGTTGTAGTTTGTTATTACTATATCGATATGGTGAATTAGCGTTTCGATTCTTATTGGTGTGTTTTTATTGACACACTTATAGGATTTTTCGAATTTATCTTTAAAATTGTTTATATTTTTCGCTAGTTCAATCCATTCCATATTTCTCTATCTATGCATTATAATTTTGTTTTCGCTCTTTTAATAAGCGTTGGGTTTTTATTTTTTTTAAATCTTATCCAGGTCATTTGCCTGGCTCATGTATTTTTTCTTTAAGCATTTATTATGCAGTTTATATAATTTATTATAATTTATTATAACAACTATGATAATCAATAATATGTTTGTAAATTCTAAATTTACGCTTTTTTATTCTACTTTATTTATAACGTTAGCAGTGGAGTCCAATGACTTAACGTCTACTAATCCCATTTTGGGTATGCCTATCTGTTCGATTGAAACCTCTTCTGAATACTTGCTTATTGCATTAGTATTCATATAGTTTTCTCCTAGTAAATTCAATTTTACTAATTAAATTGAATTGAAAACTCTCTTGTTTTTAAAATTTGTAAGAATATGTAAAATTTCTATGGAATTTAGGAAAAGTTTTATAATTTTTTAATGTATTCGGGTAATTCAGATTGTTTGCTACTGGGTGATGTACCCAGTGCCAGAGACGTTTAAACAAAAAAAAAATTAATTTTAATATATTAGCCTGCCTAGTATTTTAATTTAGCTTTACGGGCTAAACTTCTTGCCGGTCGACTCAATTGTCGTCGGGCATTACAATGTTTGGCTATTTAGCAGCCATGCAGCACTCATACAGCAGCTATGAGCAGACATGCAGCTGCTAAGCAGCAGCCACCGTGCAGTCATCCAGGAGCCATCTAGAACCCATGCAGTAGTCATACAGTAGCCATCCAGTAGCTATGCAGCAGCCATGTAGCAGCCATGCCGCAGCCATGCAGCAGCAATGCAACAGCTGTGTAGTACTCATGCAGCTGACATCCAGCAGCCAGCCAGATA
Organism: Drosophila bunnanda; assembly: GCA_035046265.1. NCBI lineage: Eukaryota > Metazoa > Arthropoda > Insecta > Diptera > Drosophilidae > Drosophila > Drosophila bunnanda. The sequence goes on along the minus strand of JAWNOB010000036.1, from coordinate 10,512 downwards.
TCCAACCATCCAGCAGCTATCCACCAGCCATGCAGCAGTCATGCAGCAGCCATGCAGTAGATATGCAGCATCCATGTAGCAGCTATGCAGAAGCCATGCAACAGAAATGCAGCAGCCATGTAGCAGCCATGCAGCTGACATCCAGCAGCCTTGGAACAGGTGAGTAGCAGCCATGCAGAACGCCATTTAGCAGCCATGTAGCAGCCATGCAGCAGTCATGCAGCACCCATGCTGCAGTCATGCAGCAGCCATGCAGTAGATAAGCAGCAGCCATGCAGCAGCCATGTAGCAGCCATGCAGCTGACATCCAGCAGCCTTGGAACAGGTGAGTACCAGCCATGCAGCAGCCATTTAGCAGCCATTTAGCAGCTATTCAGCAGCCTTGCAGCATCCATGCAGCACCCATGCAGCAGCCATGCAGCAGCCATGCAGCAGCCATTTAGCAGCCATGCAGCTGACATGCAGCAGCCTTGGAACAGGTGAGTAGCAGCCATGCAGAAGCCATTTAGCAGCCATTTAGCAGATATTCAGCAGCCATGCAGCATCCATGCAGCACCCATGCAGCAGCCATGCAGCAGCCATGCAGCAGCCATGCAGCAGCCATGCAGCAGCCATGCAGCAGCCATGCAGCAGCCATGCAGCAGCCATGCAGCAGCCATGCAACAGCTGCCATGCAGCAGCGATGCAGCAGTCATGCAGCAGCCATGCAGCTTCCATGCAGCACCCATGCAGCAGCGATGCCGCAGCAATTTAACAGCCATGCAGCACCCATGCAGCAGCCGTGCAGCAGCCATGCAGCAGTCATGCAGCAGAAATGCAGTAGATATGCAGCAGCCATTTATCAGCTATACAGCAGCCATGCAGCCTTTGAACAGGTGAGTAGCCTCCATGCAGAAGCCATTTAGCAGCCATTTGGCAGCCATTCAGCAGCCATGCAGCATCCATGCAGCACCCATGCAGCAGCCATGCAGCACCCATGCAGCAGCCGTGCAGCAGCCATGCAGCAGTCATGCAGCAGCCATGCAACAGAAGCCCATTAAAGGCACGATAGATGAGTTCAGCGACATGATTACATCCTTACCGAGAAAAATGTGCCCTGCTGTTAGGAAATAAAATTCCCAATCACCTCAAGCAGTATTGAGTGTGCTGTGCATACAGTTTACTTTAGAACTGAAGCCATTCTATACCCTTGAAGGGTATTATAATTTCAGTCAGAAGTTGGCAACGCCGTGATGGAGACATTACCGACCATATAAATATATATATTCTTGATCAGTATCGACAATCTGTCAGTTATTACGCAAACAAAAGTCTCAGATTTAAATCTATTTAAAAGAAAGTTTGCAGTTAGTCTCTTGTATACTCTCATTATTATATATGTCGAACGGGTCGGATCGAACGACTATATATAAAGCTGCAATATAAACATTTATTTAAATGTTTATCTGTCTCCGCGTTTCTCCAGAGGCCACTTCCTCTGTATAGCTCTCCACCTATCTCAAAAGAAATCTCTTTCTCTCTGGCGCTCTCGCGCTCTAACTCACTTTCTCTATTCTACTCAAAACTCGGAGACCAATTCTATCATGTATTTAAGATGCTATAGGAGGAATCAGGCCCAGGTCTAGAAGCACAAGTGCTAACTCTGGATTTATTTTCCAATTAATACTCTTAATGGCAGAGAGCTCATTAATAAGTCTTAATTGATAACTACAAACGTATAGTCAAAGTTACCAGCTAACATTTGACTATGGCGCCAACTTTTAGTACATTATTATACACTTGCATGGCATTATAAATTCAGTCAGGAACTTCTAACGCAGTGAAAGGGACATTACCGACCATATAAAGATATATATTCTTAATCAGGATCGACAATCTGTAAAATTGTACGAAAACAAGTCTCTCAGTTTTAGATCTATTTAAAAGGAAGTTTGCAGTTAGTCTCATGTATACACCCATTATTATATAAGTCGAACGGGTCGGATCGAACAACTATATATATAGCTGCAATATAAACTATTTATTTAGCAGCCATGCAGCAGTCAAACAGTAGCTATGCAGCAGCCATTTAGCAGCCATGCAGCACTCATACAGCAGCTATGCAGCAGCCATGCAGCTTATGCAGCGCACCGTGCAGTCATCCAGGAGCCATCTAGAACCCATGCAGTAGTCATACAGCAGCCATCCAGTAGCTATGCAGCAGCCATGTAGCAGCCATGCCGCAGCCATGCAGCAGCCATGCAACAGCTGTGTAGTACTCATGCAGCTGACATCCAGCAGCCAGCCAGATATCCAACCATCCAGCAGCTATCCAGCAGATATGCAGCATCCATGTAGCAGCTATGCAGAAGCCATGCAACAGTAATGCAGCAGCCATGTAGCAGCCATGCAGCTGACATCCAGCAGCCTTGGAACAGGTGAGTAGCAGCCATGCAGAAGCCATTTAGCAGCCATTTAGCAGCCATTCAGCAGCCATGCAGTAGATATGCAGCATCCATGCAGCACCCATGCAGCAGCCATGCAGCAGCGATGCAGCAGTCATGCAGCAGCCATGCAGCAGTCGTGCCGCAGCAATTTACCAGCCATGCAACACCCATGCAGCAGCCGTGCAGCAGCCATGCAGCAGTCATGCAGCAGCCATGCAACAGAAGCCCGATAGATGAGTTCAGCGACATGATTACATCCTTACCGAGAAAAATGTGCCCTGCAGTTAGGAAATAAAATTGCCAAGCACCTCAAGCAGTATTGAGTGTGCTGTGCATACAGTTTACTTTAGAACTGAAGCCATTCTATACCCTTGAAGGGTATTACAATTTCAGTCAGAAGTTTGCAACGCTGTGATGGAGACATTTCCGACCATATAAATATATATATTCTTGATCAGTATCGACAATCTGTCAGTTATTACGCAAACAAAAGTCTCAGATTTAAATCTATTTAAAAGAAAGTTTGCAGTTAGTCTCTTGTATACTCTCATTATTATATATGTCGAACGGGTCGGATCGAACGACTATATATAAAGCTGCAATATAAACATTTATTAAAATGTTTATCTGTCTCCGCGTTTCTCCAGAGGCCACTTCCTCTGTATAGCTCTCCACCTATCTCAAAAGAAATCTCTTTCTCTCTGGCGCTCTCGCGCTCTAACTCACTTTCTCTATTCTACTCAAAACTCGGAGACCAATTCTATCATGTATTTAAGATGCTATAGGAAGGATCAAGCCCAGGTCTAGAAGCACAAGTGCTAACTCTGGATTTATTTTTCAATTAATACCCTAAATGGCAGAGAGCTCGATAATTTGTTTTAATTGATAACTACAAACGTATAGTCAAAGTTACCAGCTAACATCTGACTATGGCGCCAACTTTTAGTACATTATTATACACTTGCATGGCATTATAAATTCAGTCAGGAACTTCTAACGCAGTGAAAGGGACATTACCGACCATATGAAGATATATATTCTTAATCAGGATCGACAATCTGTAAAATTGTACGAAAACAAGTCCCTCAGTTTTAGATCTATTTAAAAGGAAGTTTTCAGTTAGTCTCATGTATACTCCCATTATTATATAAGTCGAACGGGTCGGATCGAACAACTATATATATAGCTGCAATATAAACGATTTATTTAGCAGCCATGCAGCAGTCATACAGTAGCTATGCAGCAGCCATTTAGCAGCCATGCAGCACTCATACAGCAGCTATGCAGCAGCCATGCAGCTGCTATGCAGCAGCCACCGTGCAGTCATCCAGGAGCCATCTAGAACCCATGCAGTAGTCATACAGCAGCCATGCAGGAGCTATGCTGCAGCCATGTAGCAGCCATGCCGCAGCCATGCAGCAGCCATGCAGCAGCCATGCAACAGCTGTGTAGCACTCATGCAGCTGACATCCAGCAGCCAGCCAGATATCCAAACATCCAGCAGCTATCCAGCAGCCATGCAGAAGATATATATTCTTAATCAGGATCGACAATCTGTAAAATTGTACGAAAACAAGTCCCTCAGTTTTAGATCTATTTAAAAGGAAGTTTGCAGTTAGTCTCATGTATACACCCATTATTATATAAGTCGAACGGGTCGGATCGAACAACTATATATATAGCTGCAATATAAACTATTTATTTAGCAGCCATGCAGCAGTCAAACAGTAGCTATGCAGCAGCCATTTAGCAGCCATGCAGCACTCATACAGCAGCTATGCAGCAGCCATGCAGCTGCTATGCAGCAGCCACCGTGCAGTCATCCAGGAGCCATCTAGAACCCATGCAGTAGTCATACAGCAGCCATCCAGTAGCTATGCAGCAGCCATGTAGCAGCCATGCCGCAGCCATGCAGCAGCCATGCAGCAGCCATGCAGCAGCCATGCAGCAGCCATGCAGCAGCCATGCAGCAGCCATGCAGCAGTCATGCAACAGCTGTGTAGCATTCATGCAGCTGACATCCAGCAGCCAGCCAGATATCCAAACATCCAGCAGCTATCCAGCAGCCATGCAGAAGATATATATTCTTAATCAGGATCGACAATCTGTAAAATTGTACGAAAACAAGTCCCTCAGTTTTAGATCTATTTAAAAGGAAGTTTGCAGTTAGTCTCATGTATACTCCCATTATTATATAAGTCGAACGGGTCGGATCGAACAACTATATATATAGCTGCAATATAAACGATTTATTTAGCAGCCATGCAGCAGTCATGCAGTAGCTATGCAGCAACCATTTAGCAGCCATGCAGCAGTCACACAGTAGCTATGCAGCAGCCATGTAGCAGCTATGCAGCAGCCATGCAACAGCCATGCAACTGCCATGTAGCAGCCATGCAGCTGACATCCAGCAGCCTTGGAACAGGTGAGTAGCAGCCATGCAGCACCCATGCAGCAGCCGTGCAGCAGCCATGCAGCAGTCATGCAGCAGCCATGCAACAGAAGCCCATTAAAGGCACGATAGATGAGTTCAGCGACATGATTACATCCTTACCGAGAAAAATGTGCCCTGCTGTTAGGAAATAAAATTGCCAAGCACCTCAAGCAGTATTGAGTGTGCTGTGCATACAGTTTACTTTAGAACTGAAGCCATTCTATACCCTTGAAGGGTATTATAATTTCAGTCAGAAGTTTGCAACGCCGTGATGGAGATATTTCCGACCATATAAATATATATATTCTTGATCAGTATCGACAATCTGTCAGTTATTACGCAAAGAAAAGTCTCAGATTTAAATCTATTTAAAAGAAAGTTTGCAGTTAGTCTCTTGTATACTCTCATTATTATATTAGTCAAACGGGTCGGATCGAACGACTATATATAAAGCTGCAATATAAACATTAATTAAAATGTTTATCTGTCTCCGCGTTTCTCCAGAGGCCACTTCCTCTGTATAGCTCTCCACCTATCTCAAAAGAAATCTCTTTCTCTCTGGCGCTCTCGCGCTCTAACTCACTTTCTCTATTCTACTCAAAACTCGGAGACCATAAATAGGGGCGCTACCAGCGCACGGCTCCAAGTCTCTGAGCGGCCTTCGCCTTGTTTATATCTGTAGTGATCGTGGAAGTGATAGTGACATCATAATATAATCTGAACAAGGCAATGCATCTGGATAAAGCAAGAAGCTCACTTCGCCTAATTGAAGACAACAACTATATTACTTTGCACCGGAGGGAATTAAGCAATGACGAAAAAGGGTAATCATGTGTCCTCTACTAAGGTAAGTCTTAACCATTACAATTCTATCATGTATTTAAGACGCTATAGGAGGGATCAGGCCCAGGTCTAGAAGCACAAGTGCTAACTCTGGATTTATTTTCCAATTAATACCCTTAATGGCAGAGAGCTCATTAATTAGTTTTAATTGATAACTACAAACGTATAGTCAAAGTTACCAGCTATCATCTGACTATAGCGCCAACTTTTAGTACATTATTATACACTTGCATGGCATTATAACGCAGTGAAAGGGACATTACCGACTATATAAAGATATATATTCTTAATCAGGATCGACAATCTGTCAGTTATTACGCAAACAAAAGTCTCAGATTTAAATCTATTTAAAAGAAAGTTTGCAGTTAGTCTCTTGTATACTCTCATTATTATATATGTCGAACGGGTCGGATCGAACGACTATATATAAAGCTGCAATATAAACATTTATTAAAATGTTTATCTGTCTCCGCGTTTCTCCAGAGGCCACTTCCTCTGTATAGCTCTCCACCTATCTCAAAAGAAATCTCTTTCTCTCTGGCGCTCTCGCGCTCTAACTCACTTTCTCTATTCTACTCAAAACTCGGAGACCAATTCTATCATGTATTTAAGATGCTATAGGAAGGATCAAGCCCAGGTCTAGAAGCACAAGTGCTAACTCTGGATTTATTTTTCAATTAATACACTTAATGGCAGAGAGCTCAATAATTAGTTTTAATTGATAACTATAAACGTATAGTCAAAGTTACCAGCTAACATCTGACTATGGCGCCAACTTTTAGTACATTATTATACACTTGCATGGCATTATAAATTCAGTCAGGAACTTCTAACGCAGTGAAAGGGACATTACCGACCATATAAAGATGTATATTCTTAATCAGGATCGACAATCTGTAAAATTGTACGAAAACAAGTCCCTCAGTTTTAGATCTATTTAAAAGGAAGTTTGCAGTTAGTCTCATGTATACTTCCATTATTATATAAGCCATGCAACAGCTGTGTAGCACTCATGCAGCTGACATCCAGCAGCCAGCTAGATATCCAACCATCCAGCAGCTATCCAGCAGCCATGCAGCAGTCATGCAGCAGCCATGCAGTAGATATGCAGCAGCCATGTAGCAGCTATGCAGCAGCCATGCAACAGCCATGCAGCAGCCATGTAGCAGCCATGCAGCTGACATCCAGCAGCCTTGGAACAGGTGAGTAGCAGCCATGCAGAAGCCATTTAGCAGCCATTTAGCAGCCATTCAGCAGCTATGCAGCATCCATGCATCACCCATGCAGCAGCCGTGCAGCAGCGATGCAGCAGTCATGCAGCAGCCATGCAGCATCCATGCAACACCCATGCAGCAGCCATGCCGCAGCAATTTACCAGCCATGCAGCACCCATGCAGCAGCCGTGCAGCAGCCATGCAGCAGTCATGCAGCAGCCATGCAACAGAAGCCCATTAAAGGCACGATAGATGAGTTCAGCGACATGATTACGTCCTTACCGAAAAAAATGTGCCCTGCTGTTAGGAAATAAAATTGCCAAGCACCTCAAGCAGTATTGAGTGTGCTGTGCATACAGTTTACTTTAGAACTGAAGCCATTCTATACCCTTGAAGGGTATTATAATTTTAGTCAGAAGTTTGCAACGCCGTGATGGAGACATTTCCGACCATATAAATATATATATTCTTGATCAGTATCGACAATCTGTCAGTTATTACGCAAACAAAAGTCTCAGATTTAAATCTATTTAAAATAAAGTTTGCAGTTAGTCTCTTGTATACTCTCATTATTATATAAGTCGAACGGGTCGGATCGAACGACTATATATAAAGCTGCAATATAAACATTAATTAAAATGTTTATCTGTCTCCGCGTTTCTCCAGAGGCCACTTCCTCCGTATAGCTCTCCACCTATCTCAAAAGAAATCTCTTTCTCTCTGGCGCTCTCGCGCTCCAACTAACTTTCTCTATTCTACTCAAAACTCGGAGACCATAAATAAGGGCGCTACCAGCGCACAGCTTCCAGTCTCTGAGCGGCCTTCGCCTTGTTTACATTTGTAGTGATCGTGGAAGTGATAGTGACAAGAAGCAAGAAGCTCACTTCGCCTAATTGAAGACAACAACTATATTACTTTGCACCGGAGGGAATTAAGCAATGACGAAAAAGGACAATCATGTGTCCTCTACTAAGGTAAGTCTTAACCATTACAATTCTATCATGTATTTAAGATGCTATAGGAGGGATCAGGCCCAGGTCTAGAAGCACAAGTGCTAACTCTGGATTTATTTTCCAATTAATACCCTTAATGGCAGAGAGCTCATTAATTAGTTTTAATTGATAACTACAAACGTATAGTCAAAGTTACCAGCTAACATCTGACTATGGCGCCAACTTTTAGTACATTATTATACACTTCCATGGCATTATAAATTCAGTCAGGAACTTCTAACGCAGTAAAAGGGACATTACAGACCATATAAAGATGTATATTCTTAATCAGGATCGACAATCTGTAAAATTGTACGAAAAGAAGTCCCACAGTTTTAGATCTATTTAAAAGGAAGTTTGCAGTTAGTCTCATGGATACTCCCATTATTATATAAGTCGAACGGGTCGGATCGAACAACTATATATATAGCTGCAATATAAACGATTTATTTAGCAGCCATGCAGCAGTCATACAGAAGCTATGCAGCAGCCATTTAGCAGCCATGCAGCACTCATACAGCAGCTATGCAGCAACCATGCAGGTGCTATGCAGCAGCCACCCTGCAGTCATCCAGGAGCCATCTAGAACCCATGCAGTAGTCATACAGCAGCCATGCAGTAGCTTTGCAGCAGCCATGTAGCAGCCAAGCCGCAGCCATGCCGCAGCCATGCTGTGTAGCACTCATGCAGATGACATCCAGCAGCCTGCCAGATATCCAACCAGATATCCAGCAGCTATCCAGCAGCCATGCAGGAGTCATGCAGCTGGCATCCAGCAGCCTTGGAACAGGTGAGTAGCAGCCATGCAGAAGCCATTTAGCAGCCGTTCAGCATCCATGCAGCATCCATGCAGCATCCATGCAGCAGCGATGCAGCAGTCATGCAGCAGCGATGCAGCAGTCATGCAGCAGCCATGCAGCATCCATGCAGCACCCATGCAGCAGCCATGCCGCAGCAATTTACCAGCCATGCAGCAACCATGCAGCAGCCGTGCAGCAGCCATGCAGCAGTCATGCAGCAGCCATGCCGCAGCCATGCAGCAGCCATGCAACAGCTGGGTAGCACTTATGCAGCTGACATCCAGCAGCCTGCCAGATATCCAACCAGCCAGCAGCTATCCAGCAGCCATGCAGCAGTCATGCACCAGCCATGCAGTAGATATGCAGCAGCCATGTAGCAGCTATGCAGCAGCCATGCAACAGCCAAGCAGCAGCCATGTAGCAGCCATGCAGCTGGCATCCAGCAGCCTTGGAACAGGTGAGTAGCAGCCATGCAGAAGCCATTTAGCAGCCATTTAGCAGCCATTCAGCAGCCATGCAGCATCCATGCAGCACCCATGCAGCAGCCATGCAGCAGCGATGCAGCAGTCATGCAGCAGCCATGCAGCATCCATGCAGCACCCAAGCAGCAGCCATGCCGCAGCAATTTACCAGCCATGCAGCAACCATGCAGCAGCCGTGCAGCAGCCATGCAGCAGTCATGCAGCAGCCATGCCGCAGCCATGCAGCAGCCATGCAACAGCTGGGTAGCACTTATGCAGCTGACATCCAGCAGCCTGCCAGATATCCAACCAGCCAGCAGCTATCCAGCAGCCATGCAGCAGTCATGCACCAGCCATGCAGTAGATATGCAGCAGCCATGTAGCAGCTATGCAGCAGCCATGCAACAGCCAAGCAGCAGCCATGTAGCAGCCATGCAGCTGGCATCCAGCAGCCTTGGAACAGGTGAGTAGCAGCCATGCAGAAGCCATTTAGCAGCCATTTAGCAGCCATTCAGCAGCCATGCAGCATCCATGCAGCACCCATGCAGCAGCCATGCAGCAGCGATGCAGCAGTCATGCAGCAGCCATGCCGCAGCCATGCAGCAGCCATGCAACAGCTGGGTAGCACTTATGCAGCTGACATCCAGCAGCCTGCCAGATATCCAACCAGCCAGCAGCTATCCAGCAGCCATGCAGCAGTCATGCACCAGCCATGCAGTAGATATGCAGCAGCCATGTAGCAGCTATGCAGCAGCCATGCAACAGCCAAGCAGCAGCCATGTAGCAGCCATGCAGCTGGCATCCAGCAGCCTTGGAACAGGTGAGTAGCAGCCATGCAGAAGCCATTTAGCAGCCGTTCAGCATCCATGCAGCATCCATGCAGCATCCATGCAGCAGCGATGCAGCAGTCATGCAGCAGCGATGCAGCAGTCATGCAGCAGCCATGCAGCAGTCATGCACCAGCCATGCAGTAGATATGCAGCAGCCATGTAGCAGCTATGCAGCAGCCATGCAACAGCCAAGCAGCAGCCATGTAGCAGCCATGCAGCTGGCATCCAGCAGCCTTGGAACAGGTGAGTAGCAGCCATGCAGAAGCCATTTAGCAGCCATTTAGCAGCCATTCAGCAGCCATGCAGCATCCATGCAGCACCCATGCAGCAGCCATGCAGCAGCGATGCAGCAGCCATTCAGCAGCCATGCAGCATCCATGCAGCACCCATGCAGCAGCCATGCAGCAGCGATGCAGCAGTCATGCAGCAGCCATGCAGCACCCATGCAGCATCCGTGCAGCAGCCATGCAGCAGTCATGCAACAGAAGCCCATTAAAGGCACGATAGATGAT